>JAPMOR010055244.1:196827-207648 GCA_026543865.1 Argiope aurantia | reverse complement strand
CTCCAGCCTCAACCCCCGAAACCACAACTCACACACAGGCATTACCCGCGCCTCCAACACCAACCCCCAAAACCACAGCTCAAGTGCTCATTACCCATGCCGTCTGCTCTACCTCCAAACCATAGGTCTCGTCAATGTTCACACCACCAATCGCATAGTCCACAATTCTCTAACCTACAAACACATTACCCAGCTAACACCAATTCTCAGTATTACGTACAATATCCGATATCACGACTAGTTAATCAAGACAATCGTGTCTTATCCATAACGCATGGTGAAGTAGCTTATATACTTAATCACCATTTTCAAATTCCACAAAGCTGTCACTCGACTCACTGCCTAATGAAACATTGCACAGATTAGACTCCACACCCACTCCAACACCCAAAAGAAAGTCCATTAATTTCATTCCATGAATCGTGCTCGTACATAAGATAAGGTCTTTCGTGATGCACATCACTAGGGAATTTTCCGATTTGCAAAATTCATCTCAAACCGGTACTAGGATGCATGTCAGTATCTTCATTGCTCCGCGAAGATTAAATATTTTGCACCAAAATTAAAAATGAATTTACAAATACCGAATCCAGCGGTTTTTATGCTGGTTCTGCTTAATACGTTGAGTAGAAACAGAACATGCGATTTGTTCAAAAAAATTTTTTATAAGTTGTATATAAATATTACGAGTATTCTGTATTGCTTCCTCGGTCAATTTATGAATTTTAATATTAAATTTCCTCAGAGTTCGGTGCCAAATTGTCCAAACCGACATCTAGTAATTTTCGATCATGTTTCTGAACAATTTGATTCATTACGATCATATGTTGTGAAGAAATCAAGTTTTGGTTGAGGCGCTATTTGTATCGAACAACGCAAGAATGATTCGATTCTCAAATTTTAGAATAGATACTTGGATGCATGATTCTATCTGAAAGCGTACCGTTATATCGCTAATTTCTTGGCATTTCTTTAATTTACCGTTTCAAATTTTTGATCTCAATATTCCGGATTTCTTTGTGCTCATATCAGTTGGATACAAAACTAATTTTCTAAATTCCAGTTAATAAAGTTAAAATTTTAAATTAACATGGCTCGTTTCTGGTCGGAAACTTGATACATCGCGAATGAAATGTTCCGATAGTTTATGTAATAGCTTGTGCAAGAATTTGATTTAAAGAGACAATACTAAACAATGAAGCTAGATAATGCTAATTAAAGGCTGTAATTAAATTGCAGAAGTACCAAATAATTGATTTATTCCATTAATGTAGATTACACGAAGGACGTTAAAATAAGCACAGACTAATAGAAAGGCAAAATAATTTATATGAAACTTGTTTATGACATTTAAAACCTAAACAAAGAATTTCAAAGAGCAAGAGAATGTTTAGGATATTAATCGGCAATTTCAGTATGAAATACGGTTTCCAAATACGAATTAGCGAGGAGTACTTCAGGCTTAATTAAAAAAATAACGTCGTTGAACATCTTTTAAAAAGGATAGTAAAATTAGAATGTTAATCATATCTTTCTGTAGTCGCTTGATTCGATTTTTCGTTACCACTCTAAGTAAAAACTAATCAAAAAATTTCGTCATTCCGACTTCATCTAATTCACTTAACTATCCGGAAGAAAAATGTCATTTATATAATGTACATTTTAACCTCGATCTCTGAAATGGTTTTTGTATTTAGCATATAATTTCTCTAAATATTAAGGAAATTCCTCGATCTATAGCGTAAAAAATACGCCGTGATGCTTTTATTTTTAGTACCTGAACTAACAGTTTATTCCTCATCTTGGTTCATCTTGCATTCGATAAAAACTAACATCAATAATTAATTGCAAAACTAATTTTTATTCGAAACGTGTGCTTTTCTTGATTGAGTAGTTGTAGATATTTTGACTTAAACTTCCCTATTTTAAGAATTTGATTTGTAATTAGTAATACGAAATTTGCCATATCAATTCATAAACAGAAGTTTGGATAACAGCCTGAAATCAGAAATTTGATTACTTTAGAATATACCAACTGAAATAAACGCTATTAGGGCGAAATTTCAAGAATCGTCAACGAGTTCGATTAAGTAGTCCTTATAAAGCTACACCGGAATGGATTTTGACGAAGTTACAATATTTAGACGAAGTTACAATATTTTAACAATCGCGAAAATTAATGAAACCAAACTGTAGTTTGAGAGATTCATTTTGGAAAATTTCCTTAACTTTTTAATAGATTTTATCAAAAATACTAAACTTCCATTTTTAGTTTAAGAGGATGCACTTATTGCCAGGTTGGTTTGAAATTTATTAGTTTGAGGGGGTATTCGATTTCTCTATATTCTAGGATGTGTTCATTTAAAATGTTTTCGACACTTCGCAAATTCGTGGAAGAGACTAAAATCTAAACTTCTAGTGTTCTGAAGGAATAGGGAAGAATTCATAATATCCGAATATTCGACACAAGTAACCTCCAAGCAGCTAGGGTACCACAATTATGTAGACATACCTGGTTAGTCCGATGCGATGCGACAGCAGGAAATTCAGGAGAAAATATCACCCTCTATCCAAAAACAGCGCAACACTATAGTAATGGTGTTCATTTCTCAAGACATTTTAGAACCAATATTAAATTTCTAGCCGAAAATTTGGAAGAATGACACTTGCAACGGCGATAGCTTCAAAATATACAGTCTATGACATAAGGAGAGTCGGGCATAAAGATGCAGATGTCGCTTCCACGTCGTAGAAGAAATTCTCTTGTGAAATGACCTGAAAGAGAAGTTGTGGTTACCTTGGCGTAAGCTATAGATGATAAATTAAGAATTCTCTTTACGAAATGGGATGCGTTGTCCTACTTTATATCGATATCTGGAAAATTTTATGCTTAATGAATATTTCGCATCTCCAATAAGATGAGGGAATTGTGGTTAAGTGAGGTTCTAATTTCTCATTAATCTAGGCATCTAAAAATGCTGTTAATAGAATTGAAAGTAACAAAAATTCTATCCTTGAGTAGCTTTATAATCACAAATTATTTTTTATGGCAAGAGGACCATATTTAGATAAACTGCGTCAAACAATGATACTCCATCTACGCTACATACGCAATAGAGTATCATTAAGATATGTGAGCGCCTCATTACATGGCAGAACACATAAGCTTACCTTAATATTGCAGCTTCGTGCTTTTATTATCATTTTGAGGTAAAATGAAGGAACGTACCGTACTCAGATTTCATTAATGTTACAAAAAGATTGCCGCACAAATACATTTTAAATGAAGTTTCATAAAACAATGAAAGTTTTAGGGTTTTTCCCGTGGTAATGCAATAAGTTTATTATGCAAAAATAAAGCTGAAACATTACCTACAATTAAGAAACCAAGTATAATTTTATTTTATTTCATTTCATTTTATTTTATACGAATCGTCTGCGATCCCCGAGGCTTTAAACGTGTTCACAAGAGGTTATGATAATGAAATTTAAATTTACATTTCACTACACGAAAGATTTCCAAGAAAAATATGACATGGAATTAAAACTGTGCGGCAATATTGCAAAATGTGCCATTAAAATTTCAAATCAATTAAAGAGGCAAAAGCTGTGAATCTATATTTTAAGTATAAATAAACACTTATATGTGTTTATGCAGAATTCATTGTTTAGACCATTGTAGTAATGTGAATCAAGAATTTACAAGTATTGGCATTTATTTAAACTATACATTTCTTGAAATCTTTGTGCGCGGGTCATTGGTGGCCCCACGGCGTCAGAGCCGTGTCCAAGCAACTGTTCTCGGTAACCCTTATGACATTCAATTCATTATTTCGGATTAGAAGCTTGCACTGTTGAAATTTATACGCTACACTTCGACACTATTAAGAAATTGCCCTTTCAAGACAAAGTTACCATGAATCGCGAGGGGCATTAAGCACAGAATATAGTGAACGTTCTTTAGACAAAGATTTAGACCTGAAGCTGTCCGTTTTGGCAAATAGCGATTTTCGAGAAATAGCATTATTCGAGAGATTCACTTTAATAAAATTTGATTTTTAAAAATTAAATTCCTACCAAAATTCATTTCTTGTAATAGAAAATTTTCCAACTCCAGAAGTTATGATGAAAAGCTAACTTTACAGAAGTTTAAAAAATTAACTATTCAGTAATAGTTTGATTTATTCAAATTTTAAAAAATAGAAACGATGCTTATACGCTGTAATAAAACTCAAGAATTTGTTTAGTTCCATATTTCAATTGTATGCTTTATCCAATGTAAGTCTAATTTAAAAGGTGCAATTTTATTCATTAATTCCAAAGCATAACTTTCACTTCTAAAAGACTTAAACCGACATTTATTCTGCAAATTAAACGACTAAAATACTTTGAGTAGAATGCGTTGACTAATGAAATAGGGCTAGATCAATGATTCAAGCTTAAAATACCATGCTATTACAAGATGTAAATTTGCCATATTATTTAACAATTTTTTTTAATCCATTGCTTCAGTGTGCATATAAACCATCCTAATAAAGTCAAGATGCAACTTCGCGTATGGCCTTTTTAATTTTCTCTATACTATAACTTATTTCTCCTATTCCGATGCAAAACAGAATCTAGTTTTCAACAATGTTTTGAGTCACTCGATTAAATATTTGATGAAATAACGAAGAGGTTTAGATTTTTGAACTACATAATCTATTGTTTAATATTAATGAAATAAAAAGTCTGAAAGTTACCAAAATTCTTTTGACTATTAAATTGGCAGTAGATATTTTTTGTATCACAGTATTGTATCATGCAATAAAACAATCACTTATTGTTTTATTGCGCGAAACACGTGCATTTTTTTTATTTAGCTCAAGAAGAGAAATGTTTTTGAAGTTCAAGAGAATTGAAATGAGCTTTAGTTAAGTTCCGGAGGATTTTACAATGCCCCTATTTTAAACTTAAATTGAGCTACAATCAGACGTACATTCTTTCAAATGAGTAAGTAAAAAGATAGAAGTTTAAAAGTCAAACTACCGAATATCTGCAACATTATAAAGGTGCTTTTTAACACTAATTTACAGAAATATTGAATCGAGCATTAAAACAGGATCCCAGTCGAACGAAGTAATGAGCTTTTTGAAATGTGCCGTTTTCCGTAGAAAGAAATTTATAAATGTTTTCATATATACATAATGATTAATTTACGTAGACATTTGTAAAATGTATCATAAACAATTCATTTTTGGCGAGAGTTTCCCCCATTAATGAAATCTGGCTTACAAGAACTGAAATTCTAGATTGTTTTTCTCGCAGTAAAACATCGCGGTTTTTACAGTTGAATCCGAATAAATTTGACGAAAAATGTGCTATATGATACTACTATGTTTTACAGCAAGTAATTTACATAACTAATAATCAAGCTTTGGCATTTTAAATTCATTCATTCATCTAGTAAATGATAATGTCATTTATATAATAATGGTTTATTCAATAAACGCACAAATTCTGCTACATATTCGATTTTTAAAAATGTTTAAAAATTAAAATAACTTTCGAAAAAAAAAATGATTATGAACGAAGATTTCAGTAGGTAGAACAATTCCTCGCATCTTCAATACATAAAAAATAATTAGTTCATTTTTATACTTATGCGAACCCAAAACAACCAAGTAACTTACCCATTATTAATTCAGTATGAGTGATAAGCAGTTCTTGAAAAAGACATTGATATTTTTTATTTCTTTGCATACGACACCAAAAAGTTGCAAATATCTAAAATCTTCCATTTTTATTCAGTCTCTGAAAAGAAATTAATAATTGACACAATTTAACAGAATTCAGAACCTTTTATTACATCACACGCAACAATAAAGTGAAAACTGATCACTTCTTTGAGTTTTTATCAGTTTATAGGGATCTAGAAATTTCTTATAAATCATCCTCTTCTTCCAAAGATTCGTGAGAGGTGGCCGCTCAGCTAGCGCATACGAAGTGGAGTACGAGATATTTTCTAAAAGTTTCACACTTTTTGAAAAGGATCAAAATTATTTATCCAAATTCGAACCCGAAAGAAGCATAATAAATATAAATATTATTTATTAATAAAAGCAATTATCACGACAAATTTAAAATAAATATGTCGTCTTTCATAGAAAATTAGGATAAGGTGAAACAAAGGTGCCCAATCATTCATTCAATCAGCAATTACAGGTTATTACTTTATATGCTATAAGCGGGATTTTCGCTTAAGGAGCATCACAAACATGATGACCCAGTACATAGGAATCAATGAAGGTACTCCATGATGTTTGGCTCCGAATCCCAGCTAATTCTTGCTGAAATACCCCGGTATAGCTTCTTTAGACACTGCAAATAGCCGGTTATGTACACTGCTGACCATTAAAAATGCAACACCAAGAACTGATCTGACTAACATCAAAATCATATATAAGGAAAAAGAGGTTAGGATATGCAAATGATTAGAATTTCAGCGCATTTTGATGACGCGTGGAAGAAACGCCATCTGAAGCACTGCATAAAAGACAAATTGCGAAGGGGGTTTCTCATTTGGAAAGCGCTTTGTAAGGATGGAGTTTGTTCTGAATATCATGTTATGCATTTAATAATAATAATAATAATAATAATTCTTATTAGTGAATCGAAGTTCAGTAGAAGCTGTACTGGATTATCGCTCAATGATACCAATTTTGTTTGTCTATAAAATCAATAGATTTTATTTGTCCCGAAGGAAATCTTGTTTAAAAATCATTTATTAAATATAATTTTGAAACTAATATTTTTAAAGCATGTCTTGATAAAAAAAATTTTAAGGCGAAGTCACAATTTTGTAAGTTTTGTTAAGATCCATATACGTTCTAGATTTTGACAGGAGCCACCATTTGGAAATTTCTAATCTACACATACTTATTGCAAAAATGGACAAGTTTTGGTGCTGATTTTTCTCGTTTAACCCTCCAGCTGCGTATCCTAAGATTTCCACGGGTTGGCAAGCGGTCTATTTTCTGTTGCATCCCGCGTTTTTCGCATTTGTACGGTTTATTTTTTCGATTACCGATTTTTATTGTATTATCGTGTAAAAATATAGTATCGGTTCACTTTCTTTGAAAAATATTTGAAGTAACTTGCAAATATCGCATCTAAATGGCGATTTTAAAGAATTACACAGTCAAAGAGTCGAATACTTAGTATTATTTTACCAGCTCTACATGCATGAGAATTATTTCGAAGATTACAACCGATGGAACAAAAGATGACGAAAACTTGAAAAATTAAGAGGTGGAAGTGTCGAGCTTGACGCATCTATGCAACATTTGTGCTTGGTTGCTAATCCGTTATAACAAACTATTATCGTCATATTTATTATAGTTATTTTCTAGTCTCGCCTCATATCTTGAGTTCAGTACTGAATATCCAGATTCTTAAAAAAATGTTTAATTTGGATGCGTGTTTGTTTTCAAATATTGATTTTTTTTATAATATATTAACTTTTTATAATATAAAAAATTAAATTTTATAATGCAATCACTATTTAATAATCTATTAATATATGTGGCCTAATTCATAACCATTATAACAAATTATATAATGGCTATGTTTTGGATGAAAGTATGTTCTGTTTGGATACGTTTCGTTTTCAAAAATTGATTTTTATAGTATAATTTAATTTCTATAACATATTAATTAATAATATATTAATATATATGGCTTAGTTCATATATTTGAATATTTCAGCTAATTTTCAACTTGGTTATGTTTTGACACATTTTCCTCTTTTCTTCAGAGATTTCAAATTAATGTACTCAATAAGCTTATTTCGCAAATTGAAATCGGATTGAAAAATATTAATATTAATCCTAAATATTAATTCTCACAATAGCAATTTTCTGCTTTAGTTTCCTTCGGGAAAAATGGAAATGAATTCAATTTCGGAAAAACATCATTGACATACACTAAGTTTGAGAGCAACAGAAAAAAAATATTCTCATAGTTTCAACGAGTTATTAAAGAACCAGAAATCATTTGATTTAATTTCTAAATTATCTAAAAACAACCAACTGGTCACCAGCCAAAGTTTCAGTTCAACAGCTGAAACCCGTTGGTTCTGCATTTTGTCTTTGCTAATGAACTTCTCTCGCTCATCTGAAAAGAAATCAACCTACCAAGTTGTCCGATTTTATTATTTTTTTATAATTTGAACTGTAGCGATCATCTCTTCCCGAAGCGTCGGTGGTATAACGGTTAGCATAGCTGCCTTCCAAGCAGTTGACCCGGGTTCGACTCCCGGCCGACGCAGCCTTTTATTTTTTGTTTCTTTCTTAAGGTATCCGACTAGATTGCAAAGATGAATTTGGATGAAAATTCGCATTTTTATTTTTTTGCAGTTTTAAAAATTAGATCCATTTTTGTTTTTGGGGCTATCTTTATTTTGTCTCTATGTCAGGTAGAAGTTATGTCAAACTATTGACATGTAAGTGATGCTAATTTAAAAGTATTTAAAAGTTTTAAATGCATTTTCTGAAGAACGATTTTTTTTCATAATTCTACAGTACGAATATCGTCATATTTCCAAAAATAATTAAGATATCTTGATGAAATGTGTAATTAGTTCGTATTATGTTAAGCAGAATGTAATGAAGTATGAATTTGATATTGAATGCTATTGAAAAGTGGATTTATGATTGTTTAATGTAAATATTGTTGAAAAAAATTCAGAAATTCCATGAACAATTTCATGTATTACACAAACACATATTTATTTTTGAATAAAATTCTTAAAAAATAGTTAGTTATACTCTAAGATGTTACACATATAATAGTATAAAAAAAATGAAAAATTGTAAAAAAAGTGTTTTTTTTAGAACAATCCTAGTTTTTGTAAATAAATGCTAAAATTTACATCAAAATGTACATTTTCTTCAAAAGCTTATATATATACCGGATGCGGCATAAATTCGTGCAAACTTCAAAAAATCCTAATAAAAAAAGTAATGCTCGAAAAAAATTGCGGTTTGCGGGAATATGTTCAATGAGCCTTAGAATTTTGCTATTTCCATTAAAAAAATGTATTTAAAAATTACCGATAGATGGCGCTCACACGTCATACCGAGACTGTTTATGCAAATCAGTATAGGTGTAAAACACAAGGCTGGAAATGGATCTGTCATTCGACGCTAGTAGCATGCTATCGCTACCGGATCGAGCATTATTGGTGAGACTGTTCTATAAGAACGGTGAATCCGCGACTAAAGCATTGCGACAGTTACGGACGGTGAAAGGAATTAAGACGAAGAAAAACCCAATTTCATTGAATGGGATATTGAATTTAGTTCGCCGTTTTGAGGAAACGAGAAGATTAGAGGATCGTCCACAAAGTGGCAGACCATCCGTCAGTGCTGACCGCTCCCATGTTGTCCAAAGAGTCATGAGAAATGTGGTAGCCGAGACTTCAGCGAAGAATTCCAATGCACGCGAAGCAGGTAAAATAGCAGGAATTCTGGAAAGGTCGATCCAACGCATTCTGCACGAAATCTTGAAACTGCATTCGTACAAGATAGAGACATTTCACCAGTTGTTGCCAGCAGATTGCGAGAAAAGACAAACCTTTGCAACATGGGTGCTCGCACAAATGGAACGTGACCCACAATGATTACTGAACATCATGTGAACAGATGAAGCCCACTTTTCATTGCATGGTGATGTCAATACGCAAAACAGTCGTATCTGGAAAACATCAAACCCTCGTGCGTACACGACCAAACCATTACATTCTCCACATGTGACTGTTTCGTGCGGTTTGACTGCGTTTTTCCTTCTAGGCCCTCTCTTTTTTGAAGAGCGTTGTCCTGTATCCGGTTGGAAAACCTGTTCCGTCACTGCAGAACGCTATCTTAGGCTTTTTCGTGACCACGTTATGCCTGCTTTGCAGCAAAGACGTGCATTATCTTCCGTCACTTTCATGCAGGATGGTGCCCCCCCCCCACGTTGCTAGTTCCGTTAAGACGTTCCTCTTAAACACATTCATGAGGACAGAGTGATAAGCAGAGGATGTAAGAATGAGTGGCCCTCACGATCGCCAGATCTTTCTAAAGTGGATTTTTGGTTGTGGGGATACCTGAAGTTTCGTGTCTACAGGGGCTCTCCTGCCACTTTGATGGAATTGAAACATGCCATTCAATTGGTCATTAGTGGCATCGATGCCGACATGTTACACGCAGCTGTAATAGGCGGAGTTGCGCGCCTCGTTTGCTTAATACCTTGTGGTGGCGGTCATGTTGAGCATCTTTTGCTTTAAAATAAAATGTACTATAATGTTACTGAGCTCTGTTTTCCTCATTTGTATAAACCGTTTCGGTATGATTGTGGGAGCGCCATCTATCGATCATTTTAAATATATTTTTTAAAATGCAAATAATGAAATCTAAAGGCTCTCTGAACATATTCCCGCAAACCGCAATTTTTTTCGAGCATTACCTTTTTTATTATGATTTTTGAAGTTTGCACGATTTATACCGCACCTGGTATACAGGGTGTTGCCGAATTCGACCGACAAACTCAGAGGGGGGATAGTAAACATCAAGAGGATAAAGAATCACTATACAACATGTGGTCCCAAACGACGTTTAGGGAGTGAAAATCGCAAAAATATAGAGAATCGGAGAACTGTTGGAAACTGTAAAAAGATTAATAAAAAAATAATAAATGGTGTTTCAAATATGAATTTTTTTAAAAGTGAAAGCACATTTTTTAAAGGCTATTTTTCATGTAAGTAACATGCCGATTTGATGAACCAGGGGGTCGTGAATTATT
>JAPMOR010055244.1:150988-196427 GCA_026543865.1 Argiope aurantia | reverse complement strand
AATAATTCACGACCCCCTGGTTCATCAAATCGGCATGTTACTTACATAAAAAATAGCCTTTAAGAATGCGCTTTCACTTTAAAAAAAATTCATATTTGAAACACCATTTATTATTTTTTTATTAATTTTTTACAGTTTCCAACAGTTCTCCGATTCTCTATATTTTTGCCATTTTCACCCCCTAAACGTCGTTTGGGAACCCATGTTGTATGGTGATTCTTTATCCTCTTGATGCCTACTATCACCCTCTGAGTTTGTCGGTCGAATTCGGCAACACCCTGTATATATATATATATATATATATATATATAATTTTCACCTTTATTCATCATTTTATACTTATATTAAGGCAAAAATATCTTATAAACATTAAAAAAAATTTTTGAAAAATCCTAACCTAATCGGATACCTTAAATATCTAATTAATAATCGGCAAATGTTCTTCTTTACAACGTAGAGTAAACTATTTTTTGTTTAAAATAATTTATCATCAAAAGGCAATAAATAATATGTGGCATTTTAGTGGCAATGCTCTAGGATTTGTCTCTACATTTGTCTTTTTCGGCTGATAGTCCCATCCTGAGAAATGGGTTACTTTTGATTGAAGTAACTGTCTTTGATTAATCATTTATTTTCCAGCAAGCGTTTGAAGATTCGACCCTCTTCTTATTATCATTTTTATTATAATTAATAATGGTTTTAGTTGCACTTAATTAAATAATTTCTCCCAAAAATATCTAAATCTCTGTCTCTCGTGTGTATTTTTTTCTCTAAATAAATATTAAAAAAATAATTACATTTTGAATTTTGCAACTGATAAGAAGTATTTATGTAAATTAAAAATGTATTTTAATCATCTGAAACTCAGATTAGATACCAAATAAAATTCATATTATCGTTATAGTTCTCTTATAATCCCCAAGTTAAAAGAATTGATCCTCTAACAATATCGATGATATGAATTGTCTGTATCCATGCCTTATGATTATTCTGCATGTTACACATCCCCTAAGTGCTTATTGACATTCTGGTACGTTAAGCCGAATTAATTCCGAAATTTTCCCATCATGAATGTGTGGGGCGTAGGTCATGTGTTAAAATGATAATGTTAATGGATGAAAGTATCATCAAATAAATCCTTTTTATTCGACATTTCCCATTTCTTGATTCATACTACAGAACATTTTCGCTTCTTTAAACAAGTCCATTAGTTAAATGAATTTCTACCAATTTAAATTAGGTTGTAATAACGACCGTTGGCGACCAGTTAGTATACTATGAATATTAGCTGTGTTTAATTTCAATTAAATCTTTCCTGCAGAACTTAATGCTTATGATTTTGTCAATGAATTGTTTTTAAGCATCAAATTGTGACAGACATTAAAACCTTCTCATTCCAATAACTTTGTATCTTTTCAATTTATTGTATTCACGAAACACGTAATGGACTTGATTGACATGTAATGCTATTTAACTTATGTGTCTAGATAATCTGTTTTAAATTACAAATTGTCTTTTATGGAAATGGAATTTCACTTTTTTTTATTATTCATGTAAAATATACAGATAATGGAGAAAAAAAATCTTTTTACATTAATTTTTAGCAATAGAAGAAAAATATATGATTAAATATTTGATTTAATAATGGAAATAATTTAAAATTTTATTGCAAAAAATGATATCTATTGATAAGATTTAATTTTTTAAATCAAGAAATTTCTTTTTTCCAATTTTTTTTCACTTTTGAGTCATCACATTTACATGCATGTGAATGCATAGATCGAAAGACCATCAAACCTTTGACAAATTTGATAAAAAATCTACACATTAGATGTTACAACAGTGTGTCCAATTTTATCAGGATAAAATTATTTAAATAGCTCGGAGTTAACATCTATCACATTTTAATGCCCAAAATATGACGATCTGAGAGAACCATAAGCATCAAGTTATACAAAGGAATTTAACGGAAATTAAAAAAAGTCAATATTTGCGACAAACTAGCTTGATTTTTTGTTAAAGAATTTCAGAAGAAAGTCGAAGGAAAAAATCATCCTAGTGGGCTTATTTTGTGAATATTTCTTGTATAAATTTTAATAATAACAGACGATTTTATCTAAATTAATAACAAATATAAGAAATTCATTATTTGTTATCAAAATGTCGAAGATTGTAGTAGATGATATTAATCTTTGACGTGTCATTCATAATATCACAAAAAAGAAACACCTGTTAACATTGAGTCTGATGACGCGTAAAAGAAATGCTATAAAGTAAACATGCAATTGTAACGTCAAAGCAAAATAAACAAAGCATTTCATTAATATTGATGAACTATATATCGATGCTGTCACAAAACGAGTAGGTACGTCTTCAAAAGAAATAAGCGTGTGCATTATTGACTTAGTTGATAGATTCGTGACAAAAACTTTATACGAAATTAGTTATCTTTTTTTTTTTTGTATTGGTTAATACGCGCAGGGCATGAAATGAAAACCTTAAGCAATTTCAGTTTCTTTAAGTCAGAAAGATGATAAAAGTTTGCAATATATATATTTACAAACTAACTTTAGTAACGACATTGGCTTTTCGTACTTATTTTTGTTTAGATCTCCAGAGCTGTCTTCTATAAATTCCGTTTTACTGTAAAAGTAAAATACGTTAAAACGTAGTTGTTATTAGTTGTATAATCTATTTAGCTCAAAAGCCAGCTTGCAATAGAAAGGGGAAAAGAGCTTTAATAATTAAAATCACAGTTTATTAGCTAAATAACATAAAAAAAAGACAGGAAAAAAATCATAAATTAAAAGAATGCTGAAAAAATTAAAAAAGTATTCATATTCTTCCCGAGACTTTAAAACAGATTCTGAATAAAAGAAAAAATTTAAAACTGTTCTAGTTACAGTAATAGCTTAATTAAAGTAATAAGGTAAAAAGAACTAAAGCATTAAAAAAATTCAGGGTGAATTAAAATGGACTCACTTTTATTTGAACTTCATCATATTTAATTTTAACAGGTTGATTAATCTTATAAAGTAGTAAGTTATAATGTAATAAAAATGTAATCATAATGTAACAACAACGTTAATAACGATTAATAGTAAAAATTAGAAATGTATTTAGAGAGAATGGCGATAATATCAACATCATTAATTTTAACAGGTTGATTAATCTTATAAAGTAGTAAGTTATAATGTAATAAAAATGTAATTATAATGTAACAACAACGTTAATAACGATTAATAGTAAAAATTAGAAATGTATTTAGAGAGAATGGCGATAATATCAACATCATCAGAAAAAAATTCTTAAATTAGCTTTTGGAAATCAATTTTCCCGTTTTATTTGAAAATCTCAACCCAAGCAAATATTTTTTCGTCTAATCTAAAAAAAGTTTTTAATTTGGAAATACTGTAAACTTTTCTAATAAATGTTCCATAAATAATATAAGTTGAAACTCTGTAAATCAAATTAATAATACATAAATTATCAGTGAAATTTATTACTTTATTATTGAAATTAATTGAACGTTTATTTTGATGAAGTGCAATCAAAGAAATGTGTAGGAAGAATATGAAGCATTTAATGCCCCTGTTCGAATCACTATGAACTGTTACATCGAAATATCGATGCATCAGTTTTCATAGAAACATTAAAACAAAATACTTACAACAACTTTGTTGACGACTATCAACAGCCGTTTAAAAATATCGTCTGCTTTCGGGAATTATCCGAAATTTTGCACATTCGCCAACTGATTTTTATTTCACCAAAACCATGTTATGATGAAAGATATAATTAAAAGCTTTTATTCATGAATTCATTTATTTTTCAGAGCAATATCTAGAAACATTACATATTTTTCGAATTAAAACAAATGGTGGAATTTAAAAAAATGTCTGCACGGTAAAAAATAAATAGCTAAAAGGGGAAAAAATGACAGACAAATATCTAATTTTAAAAACTCTTCTAATCGATTGCATTGACTCCTTAGAATGAAATCGTCCAAGAATCATTAATATGAAAAAGGTTTTTGAAAGAACCAAACCTGAATATGCATGCTTAAAAATATCCATAATTCAATTGTTCGGGATTATAAAATGCATTTAGGTAATAACAAATAATATTTTACATTTAATATGATTTAAATCAAAGGAATATAACGAGATTCGTCATTTGATTTAAATTAGGTTATTAAATTTTTATAAAGTATTTATTCAAATAATTATTAGTTCATAGTGTTTGCCTTCATATGTACTTTTTTTCCTCTGAACATCCTTTTTCAAACACGTACATAGGTAAAATTCTCAATAACAATTATTTTATTTTGCTATTTGCGTAAAGATTATGTCATCTTTCCTTAAGTTCAACTATCTCTCAGCATTTGAATTTATAGACTCACCTCTAGTAATTTTCATTTTAATAACCGCTTTGAAAAAATTCTATTATTTGGCAATGTAATTGACTGGCGTTTATTATTTTATTACTGTGTGTAGCAATGATGATTTTCTTTTGTATTTTCAGAATTTCAAAAGATTATAGTACTTAGAATGCGAAAGAAAAATCTTTTTTGAGTTTTATTATCGAGTTTACTAAGAATTGAAACAATGTTAGAAAAAAATTATTTTGATATATTGTTTTATAAAATATTTCATGCTAAAATTATATTTAATTTGAAAACTTCTAAGAGTGACTTATAGTGTGTTCAGAATATTTTTAGAAACATATTAGAATTTACGCTAGGAGCTTGCAATCACATATAAAAGATACACTTTAACTGGCGAATTATTAAGCTTTTTTTATGGTATCTTCAAAAATTTTTCTAAAAATATTCAATAATTTAAAAAAAAATCAAATTTGAAACCTTCATTTAAGAGGTTTTAATGTAATATTAACAAAAATATTAGCATTTATTTAAAACAAGTTTATTTTTTGCTCATGCAGAAATATACTCTCTAAGAATTACTTTACTTGAATCTAAATAAATTAGTAAATGAGTACTCAAGAAAATTGGGGGATTTCAGAAATAAGCGCATAATACTCAACAAATTCTTTTAATTTAAAAAGTTGTTACATCAAGTACGTATTTATAAATTTCCGCTTATTTGCATTATCGCGAAGAAAAATCTACTGGTTTTATTTAACATCCTTGAACTTGCTTTCCATCAAATAGTCACAATATAAAAGATAGATTTTCAAAAATATCTTAATAAGACAAGTGATAGCTGTAATTAATTCAAAAAAAAGCCATGCCATTCAAAAATTTTGTCATATTGTGGGCTTGAATCATCTGTCCTGTTTATGTCTAGTATGAATCGATCAGACATCTTATTCAATAGAGTGCAATATTTTATAGCGTGAAATTAACAGTCTGTCTGAAAACCTAAGTCCTGTAATAACGACTCTTTTTAGTGCTAGTTTTGTCCCTTTGTTGTTTGAATTTTTGTTGGAAATTTTTCCTTCACATACTTTATAAATAGCATTATAGTGTTTAAGAATATATGTTTATAATAATGACTTGGACATCAGAGCCTTAAAAATCTCAATTTTAAGAGATTAAAAAAAAGTTCTGCGTCGGCCGGGAGTCGAACCCGGGTCAACTGCTTGGAAGGCAGCTATGCTAACCGTTATACCACCGACGCTTCAAAAGACAAGCATTTATAATGCTTCAATCGTTATAGAAATTAGGTCAATCGTCTTCAAGCATCTTGCTCTAATATCAGCGATCAGCTCGGCAGTGAAAGAACGCAGGAAAACCCAATATTTATTCCATTCCGGAGAGCAGAACTGCTACTGAAAAACAATGAAATTGCAGGATAATTGCACTAAATAAAACTTTATGATGAACTTTTTGACATGATGTTCTGTATTTGTTCCTCAATTCCCGTATAGCAATGTGATGAAAAATACTAAACAATGGCTGAGAGTGAAAATGAAGATTGACAAATGGCTGTTTAAAATCGGTGTATGAAAATGTCAAAATTCATTTAATTAATATTTTTTAACTATCTTTCTAAAATTGGTGTATGAAAATGTCAAAATTCATTTAGTTAATATTTTTTAACTATCTTTCTTTCATGCTGCAAGAAGATGAGATTTTTTTAATTAAAAAAAACGTTGTTTTGAATAATGTAACAGAAATTGTGAAGAAGCAATGAGATAAAATTTACGCCAATTGTTAACAAGAAATAGACCTAAAAAATATATATATTATTCAGAATTAGACGTTTGATAAATTGGGTTCATTTTTTTTTTATTTCGTAAATTTGAATACTCTCCTCTGTACTCCTATATATGGAAGCTACAATAAATGTTCAAATTTAGTTGTTATTTTTCCTTTCTAGATGATACAAAAATTAATTGTTTTAAGAATTGTAGATAGTTTATTATTATTAAATGGATAAAAAGGAATCTATATTCGCTGCTTGGAAGGGATTATGTGAATTATTCTTCTCTTTGCTTAATTTTATTGTCCGGTCTGCCATTTTGTTTCGTCAAGAATTCGAAAGATTTTCAGAATTGAAGGAATCTGTCGTTTCTTTCTTTCAAAATCCGCAGAATAATTGTTTCGTCATGAATTCGAATGATTTTTAGAATTCAAGGAATTCATCATGTCTTTCTTTCAAAATCTGCAGAATAGTTAAGACAATCAACTCACTGATCTTATATTAATATATTAAACTAGGTAATTATACTGATTGGGCACTGTGTGTTTGATATCAAGTAGAAATCACAAATATTACTTTTCCGACATCAAAAGGTAAAACATCATACAAATTTCATGGATGCACTTCAAAGGGATTAATAATCTCAATTATCATTGGCAAGTCGGTGCTTTTCTTTACGAAGTGAAATTATTAAAATAACCCCCCATCTGTATTTTAAAATATAATAGATGAGATAATCAGATAATAGCTTGTCTATTTGCCTCACATTTAAAGTACCTAATCAAAAACGTTGCGTCGGCCGGGAGTCGAACCCGTGTCAACTGCTTGGAAGGCAGCTATACTAACCGTTACAGCACCAGCGCGTCAAAAGACGAGCATTTATGATGCTTCAGTAGTTTTAGAAATCAGATCAATCGTCTGTGCATCAATTATCTTTTTAATGTTCGAAGGAAATTCGGTAATGAAAAAAAAAAGGGTGAAATCAGGATCATTAATTTACATTCTAGGTCTTAGGTTGTAGTTTAATTTGTAAAATTCCAATTGTCTTTCTAGATAATTGATATTTATTATTTTATTGTGCTATCAAGTAAAAAAAAAAGAAAGAGTTCCTATACATACACTTTCGCTACAATTGAAAAATAATATTCTTAACTAATGATCCAGTTAGCCATAGGAATAAGGAGAGAAAAAAATTATACAGAGATATGATAATTAATTTTTTCAACTATTTATAGGTCTTGTTTCAGCATTGAGAGATCCTTGATATAGGATAATTTTATTTTTCTCAATTCTGTTAAAGCATCAACCACCTTTGAATACTTCTGATTAAATTTTCAAGCAAGAATAATATATTAAAAAAAACAAAAATCATTATGGGATATTTTCTTATTGAAAGAATATGTTCTAATTTCCAAACAATGACAATTCTTTTGTTTGCTTCTGAATAATTTTGATACATTTTTTTCATTTAAAATATTTTAATCTTATATTATACGAGGTTAAAGACAAAGTGATAATCAGTTTCAATACTGAAATACGACCGCTAATATATTTAAAACACTAAAATGTACCAAAATTTTATATTTCAAACAAAAATTTAAATGTTTGACAGACATAGAAAATTATTTTACAGTATGGTGTATAACAGTTTTTTAAGTAATCAAATGAAAGAATTGTTTCTTATTCCAGAATGTGGATTCTCTGTGGAACGAATATTAATTAAGTGCTTATCATATTAAATGAAAAGTTTGAAATCAAGTTAATCATCATTGCTTCATTTTATTATCTTTTGAAAATATAGAATCAAAAATGAATCTTCTTTAACAAAAAATTAAATTATGAAAAGTAATGAGTTGTATCAAAAAAATAATTTTGAAAAACTATCTTGAATCTATAAACGCTACAAGTAAAATTTCACAGCTCTTTTTAAAACGGCTGAAAAGAAGATCTAAAATGAGGAATTTATAAGCTTTAGGAAAAAGTCATGGATTTAGAAAGAGAGGATTGTATTTCTGTTAAGTAAAAAATTAAGATTCCGTTATAATAAAAGGCTTTCGTGTGTTTTGACAATGGCTGAAAGGGTTAATCATATTTACTGTTAGAAGTTACGCATTCAATCATCAGCAGGGCTATGAGAAATTTTAAGAAGAAAGAAGTCTGATTCTTTGTTTATTTGTTGTTTGTTTGTATTGTGGTATTTATTAGTAAAATGAATGTTAAAGTCTATGAGCAGATGTTAAATATTTTTCGAAAATATAAAAGTAAGTTAACAGAAATAAAAACGCATAAAAACATGACATTGCAATAATGAATGCTAGAAGTTTTAAAACTTCAAAAATAAATAACGATCGAACAGCAGATATAGAATGCAGAACAATGATGCAAAAAAGTTGAAAATAAAAATAAAATGTGCTTAATCAAATTATAAAAAGGAATAGATTTTTAAAAATTAAGACTATTTGGGTGGTGTTTCTCACCAATAAAGGCTTGCAAATGCAGAGACGATGAACGAAAATAATAACGATGAAGAGAATTGAAACAACTACATTCAAGTAAAATATGTCTAACGCTAAAATCAACATGATGTGTGGGACAAATTGGTGTTCCCTCCCAAATGATAATGACGATAGGACAAGGAAAGGTCCTTTATGGAGGCGAGTCAATTTTGCATCAATCTCTAGTACAGAGAGAATAGGGGCCACAGCAATTGTGGATTTAATAGAATGTAACTTGTGGATCTGCAGGTTCCATTCTTTCTTCCAAGTAAAATGGAAATAGCTTGGTTGGAAGGAGTCTGGTTGCGAGGTCCCATTCTAATAGGAGCTCTCTGATACAGTGCAAAATTAAAGAATTTCATAGTTTCAAGCAACACATTTTTTAATAAGCTTAATATAATTTATTTTATTTTAATTTTTTATTTTGATAACATATATTTTTTATTTATTAATATTTTTATGTATATCACGAGACTAGATAAAGTAACCTACCCTAAACTTACTCTGTAACAAAGATAATACTCAGCTTACCCCACATAAAATTGAAGTAAGAAAGTTTCGAATTTCAGCTTAAAAAGAAAGAGAGATTAATAAATTAATGAATTAAAACATTCCACATTTTTTTTCCTTTCGGTACAAAATTTGATAATTGTAATGATCTTTGAATTTTATTTTGTTATTGCTTCTATTAAATGTCGGTTTCTAATATTTAAAGATCGTTGGAAATCCTTTTAAATATAAATGTTCCTAAATTCTATCATTCCATGTTTTAACTAGATAAGTTTCGAAATTTATATAAATATTAAATAATAATAAATAATTATTCATAATTAGAATAATACCAAATAGTTCTTTAAAACTTCAAATGACTAAATAAAAAGATAAAACATATTTCCCACCTGTGTGTAGCAATTAAAAAATTTAGAAATAAATAAGTTAATTAGGAAAAATAAAATCACACTACCGATTTGTCCAACATAGGTAAAAGTTAAACAAAAATTGATATTTAAAGTTTTTTACTTATGAATTCCTGTCATAAAACCTCCTTAAAGATGAAAAATAGGAATTTTTTATGTACAAAACTGTTAAAGAAAGAAGTTTCAAAACTGAGTTTTATATTTTAAAAAAATTAATAAAACAAGATATAATTGATGTTCGAAGGTTCAGTCCAAATCATGCATAAATCGTAAATTGCCATTTATTGTTTCAAATAATTGAAGTAAATCTTGACAAATTTAATCACAGAATTTAAAACGTTTTTCATCTGTGCTTTGAGAGAAAGCTCTCTACTCCTTTTCTGAATGTCACTTCTCTGCCAAAATCCACTGAGGTCGGAAGGAGGATTTCATCTTCATCGACCTGATTTCCAGTGACCGAGGCATTCGTTGTTTCTGTATTCGGTTTTCTCTGCCGAACTTGGCAGATGAGAGCAATGGACGAAGATGCATGGCCTGATTTCTATACCTATTGAAGCATCACAAATGCTCATCTCTCGAAGCGTCGGTGGTATAACGGTTAGCATAGCTGCCTTCCAAGCAGTTGACCCGGGTTCGACTCCCGGCCGACGCAATGTTTTATTTATTATTATTATTTATTTAAATCCTTTCATTAAATTTTATTTAAAATTTTTTATGTTCATTAATTTTTTTAAGCTAAAAAAAAGATCCCATATAGTACAAAGTAGAAAGATAGTCAACATATACATACAGCAGAAAGATGTGAACATATGAACAGTAGAACAACATGAGATATAAAATTCATTTCTTTTTAATCTCTATTTTTGTCTTGACTAATAATGATGGAGAATGTGCGGCGTGTGCATCGGCGTTTTACAGAACAGACCGTTTAATCCTGGGCAACTAAACTTGGCTCATGAATATTTTGGAAAGCGATTATGTGCACCGAGGAAAGATTATTATAAACATTTTAATTAGAATTATAATTAGTTTCGAATTGAATTACATTTTCGCGTTTCCTCCTAATAATTTAAGTAATTATTATTGCACAAAAATGAATTTGCATCGTCTTAAAATTTAAAAAATTAAGGTTTCAATTATACCAATTCAATTGCGAAATATTTTTGTTTATACATACTTAACTTTTGAGGTGTTTTTAAACATTTTTTACAATTATATTTTCATTGTTGTTAATGAAACTCAAATCTTTTCCTTTGTTGGTTCTAATATTTCTACAGAATATTTTCTTCCCCAGATGATGACCAAAACATGTAGATGCAGGGTTTTTTTCCCCTCTTATTTAAAATGTTCATTCATAAAGTTTTTGAATTCACCTGGAATTATAACTAATGTTTAACTTCCGAAACAAATATGATTTTTTTTTTTTTAATTTAAGTTCTCTTATTTTTTGTTTCTCGATCTTATTGTAATATGTTGAATTTGTTTTATTGAATCAAATTACTTTTCATTAAATAATCCTCTGCTATATTATATAAACATTAATTATATTCTGTAGTGGAGGAAGGTGTTGTATTATATATCTGACGAGAACATAACTTTCTCTTAATCTGCCTTCTATAGGTTCACGGTGGCCTGGTGGTAATGTCCCGGCTTCGTAATGGGAAGGCTTTAGGATGGAGACCCGATTCTACCGAAGAGCCGTTGTGTAAACGGAGCTGGTGCACGTTAAACGTCCTCCCGCTGGGTGCGGCGTGGTGTGCGGAGGTGGGTACCAGCTTAGGTGTCGTCCTTGTCATCTGACCGCGCTTCAAAATTACGAGGCCCAACCCAAAACAATCCTAGTGTTGCTTTGAAAGAGGGGGTTAATATAACTATTCTGCCTTATATCCCCAAAAGAAAAAATGTTATTCATCAAAATGGACAATCTGCATAACATTTCTCACATTCAAAATTTCGACGCTCAATAACCCTTCTCGAATGATACCAACGAATATGAACATTTATGTTTAGTCACAAAAGTAAGAACAGAGCAAAATTATTATGCTTCAGAGAAAAACCAAACACAAATGAGATACGTACTATTCGTTTCAATATCCCTAGATTACTCCTTATCGACAATTTACCTTTCTAAGAAGTTGAGATGCGGAAGGAAGAGCGTATTTCGTGAATTCTTCGACCTTGATTTCTTCCCCATTACAGATACTTTCTTTTTCCACATGCATGTGAGTGTCTTGTGGTTTCTGACCATTCTATTTATTTTAACTCAAAATTGTATTGATTACTTATATGGCTAGTTCATGTGGCAGAAAAAAAGCTTTCAGTAATGACACGAAGAATATTCTATGTAATATCATTAAATGCAATCGATATTTTGAATTCAATAACAAATAAAAGATAGAAATATTTTAGCATAAATAATAATTATTATTATTTAAAAATGGGAATTACCAAATTCTAATAACAGCAGTCTTCCATTCATTCACCATAGCTTAATATTTAGGCTCCTGACAATAAATAAAAATTGCTCTAAAGTATTTTATTATGAATTAATATCTTTTACCGGTAATATTTTGAGTTATCCACAGTTTTTACGTCTAAGTTCACTTAAAATCCAAGTTAATCTTACTGTTAAATGTAAACATCTTTTCCTTTCATTTTTTCTCTCACCTCTATTTTTAATTAATAAACGCATCTGGATGCATGCGCAAAAGCGTGGTGGTATTCCAAATCCGAGAATGAACAGTATTTATTTATTTCAATGATAGTGAAACTATTCCCGCTACTGTTATAATCCAACATAGCATTGAAATCATAATAGTTTGCGTTCCTAATTTTCTTCCAACGAGAGAGAAAAATTTCACCATTCCAAATCAATCCCGGAATTATCTCAACTAACCAGCGGGAGTTATCGCCCAACAATTTTCTCGAAAGTGCTTTAATAAATTTACTTATGTATTTTAATCGTATTTCATAGCATTTATGCATTAAACCGAACGATATCTGCAGAAGAATCTAATAGCGCGAGATTTTTTCGGTTGTTTTATTTCTTGTTGATGCACAAGCACCTGAACACCAAATGTATATATTGGACGCTTCTTTTCAGGCAAAGCATAGCACCCAACAGCAATTGTAATCACAAAATCACATGCCAAATTCATATATTTAAAACACTGCACTTTTTATTTATCGTGTGTACATGCTTGTAAAAGTACAGACCAACAGACTGTCAACCATTTGTCAAATGGGGTTCAAATTTTGATAAGCATCAACATTTTCGATGCTAAACTTATGAACAAAACTTCATCTACCTAAGTTATTGCGTTTTTGAATTATATGCATGCAAAAGAAGAAAACAACAGACGGTCAACACCATGACGAAATTCTTTCCAAATTTGATGCTCATAGATACTAAATCTGTGTACCAAATTTTTATCTATCTAGCTCTATTCGTTTTGTAGTTATCGAGTAAACTTTTATTCTGACAACCGGATAGATAGATTTCCTTTGAATGAATTTCTCTCAAAGTTTGATAAAAGAAATCTACAAATTTGGTATAAAAGCCTTATATCACATTTCATCTGTTTATCGCTACCTTTTTGAGCTGCCGTGTTCACAGACAGATATGCCGAAGATATTTCTCGGTCTCAGGGAGTTCTAAAATTTGGAGATTCGTCAAAATCTTGCGTTCGATTTTTTTTTTTTTTTCACGATTACTACACTTTTTTTTTTGTATACTTCGCATATGAAAAAGTAAAAAGCAATCAGAAAAAGAAGAAAATATTTAGCAATTAAATTTATTTCATAACCACGCTGATTTTCCCAACCGCTAACCAAGCGTTCTTTTAAAACTAACAAAAAGAATTTTTTTTTTAAAAAATATTAGTAATAAAAATAATTAATAGTTTAAAATTGAACAAAATCTATGTTCAATTTTTCACAGCGACGAAAACGGAAAGAAAGACACCGACTGAAAGAAAGACACAGAAAGATTCATCTCGAACAAAACCTGAACATTTTCATCTTCCTCCAGTGGCTTTGCTCCGAGGCGGAATCGTGTTTCTTTTTCACATTATAAAAACCTGCTTCGCCTTATTTTCATTTCCTCTGGCGAAGTTCACTCTAGGTTAAGTGACTTACAGGTTCATTTCACCTGTTTTTTTAAGATCGTTAAAGCAGAAGACTCGTTTCTGCATTTAGTTTTCACTGCCGAACATTTAAAGAAAAGTAATGTTTAGATTCTTGACCTTATTTCCATGTGTTTTAAAGGATAGTAATTACTCATCGTTCGAAGCGTCGGTGGTATAACGGTTAGCATAGCTGCCTTCCAAGCAGTTGACCCGGGTTCGACTCCCGGCCGACGCAGAATTTCTTTTCTTTTTTTTTTTTAATGGTTTTAAATGAAAATTGCTATGACTTGTATTCAGTTACTACATTTTAAATTCATAGTAAAATCTAAAATTAAATTAACCATGTTATTTATACTTAAAGATATTTTATTCAATAATGTATTTTTTTTAAATTATGGTCAAGCTATTTTCAAGTCAAAATAAAAGTAATCATTTTAATAAATCGCCGTCTTCTCTATTTGTTTGTTTGCTGATTCGATATAAATTTTGCAATCGATTTTAATCTAAATTCCTGATGAGCTAGATACTCGAAATTTTAAACTTGTCTCAAAACTGGATGACAATGTAATATTAACTCACTTTCTTGTGTATCCAGCATAAATTTTGTCATCGGATGCAGTTCATCATGAAGTAAGTTTAAAATC
Organism: Argiope aurantia; assembly: GCA_026543865.1. NCBI lineage: Eukaryota > Metazoa > Arthropoda > Arachnida > Araneae > Araneidae > Argiope > Argiope aurantia. Next base: position 182,077 of record JAPMOR010055244.1, on the reverse strand, counting down.
GATTGCAAAATATACAAGATTAAAAAGCTAAGAATAACTATTTCAATTAATTTTTTTAAATGTACCACGTTTTTAACAAGGACTAAAAGGTATTAAATAATTTCTTTTAGCCTCATACAGAATGTCCTAAAAATTTGTGTTTATGAATTTTAAAAATTTGCAAATTTTCTGCTGGAAGTTGCAATATAATACAACAATCTTTATAAGGCTAGGAAAAATTATTTTATTCTTTTTATTCCGTTTTAAAAACTTGGTATATTAATTTTTTTATTTAAAGAATTAATTTCAAATATTTTCTAAATCATAAGATTTTTCAAGATCTATTTTTTTTTTTTCCTTCTCAAAAGTCTCGATATGAAGGTGAAATGAAAATAATGCCCCAGAAAAGATTAAAAGATCTCTTTTTGGTATTATTTTCTTCTTTAAGCTCATATCGCATACAAATCTTAGAAAGAATTTTCATATGAAACAACATGAGAAACGTTTAAAATATTTTAGAAAATCCTATAAAAAAAGTTAGAAGAATTTTATTAAACACATTATAGACAAGAAAAAAAAGAATGATAAACACGTGTAGGAGGAAGGTTCGAAAAAGGGAAAGTAAAGCAATAGCAAAATAATTCGGTTGTATGGGCTTCTTCAAGAAATTGTTCGCGCACTTTGCAACTCAACTTCAAAGCTGAAAATTTATCATATAATATCTCATATTCTCAAAACTTTTAGGATTTAGCTTTATAATATAGATTCAAATAATCAGTGCAATAAAAAGAATCGTATTCACACAGATTTTCTGAATTTCACCATATAAAAATTAATCTTTATTCTGAGGCTAGTTAGATTAATATTCCATTTCGAAAACATAGGCAAAGTTTGGCGATATTTCTTGGACCTGTTGAAATAAATGACATCGATGAATTAAAACAGACCTGCGTTCACTTCTAAATCTTCAATGCAATCAAGTCTAGGACACATACTCAATCAGTAACATTATGGCTTGCAAAGAATAAATAAATAAATAAAAACTCCCAAAAGGTTTTCAAGATCGAATATCAAGTTAAATGTTTTATTTAACTTTACAAATAACAACCCCCAAAAGATTTTCAAGTGCAAATAAGTTAAATGCTATATTTGAAATGTCAAATTAACATTCAAATATTATTACTGATTTGTCTAAAAAAAAATTAAGAATCATAAACTATGCAAATAATTTTTCACAGTTTAAAACTTTTACATTTCCTCTAGAACTTGCCATTTTATATATATATTTTTATAAAACAAAAAAAAAATTAAAATAAATGTTAAAATTAGTAAAATATTAATTAATATTTTATATTTTAAAGCAATATCGATAAATTATAAAATTAATACTGATAGTGTTTATGTTTTAAAATTGAAACATATGCTCACATCATTATTTAAAAAAAAGAATACTAACAACTAAACATAGTTGAACTAATGTATTTTTTTTTAAATTATGAAATCTGGAAAAAAATGCTTAAGAGAAACTTATATTTATTTCTTCGCATTTGCTCCATTTTTAATTATTGAAATAATTTTTCAAAAATATTTATTTTAAATACAGCTTAACAGAATTAGCATGCTTCTAAAATTTGTTATTTCATTACTTCTATAAAGCATTTTTTGAATTATAATTTTACTTTATTTTAAACTTAGAGGTAAATTTTCTGTTTTATTCTTGGAAAGTCCTGTATAACGGTTAAATTAAAATAAAATTTATTATGATTTAGGAAAAAATGTTGAAACAAAACAAAAAGAACAAAATGAGCGGGGGGGGGAGAGGGGGAAATTAAAAAAAAACAACCTTGCGTCGGCCGGGAGTCGAACCCGGGTCAACTGCTTGGAAGGCAGCTATGCTAACCGTTATACCACCGACGCTCAAGAATAAGAGCTACCGTTTTACTTCAGTGGACATCAAAATAAAGTCAATCTATCATGCATAGTAATGATAAATTCAACAAGGAAAATATGATTCTGAGAACAAGAAATCTCTTAAAATGAAAAAGCCATTCAATTGTTTTGAAATGGAGAGGATCACATTGAAAACAGATGTTATGAAATGACAATGAAAATATTTAAAACAGTCTTTTTGCATCTATTACAGTAGAATCTCTCTGAAATGACATAAGACTTTTTTTCGTATAATTGAATATATGCTCCTAGATCATGTTCATGTCTTTTGATGCCGTTTGTAGAATTCTATCAATCAGCAACAATTTTAAAAAATAATATCTAAAATCGCACCCGTGATTTAAAGTTAAATCACATACAATAAATTTTATGTTTCAGGGGAAAAAATGAATCATTTTAAAATTACCACACATATCATACATTTCTTAAACTGGTGACAAAGTTCTAATGCCTACCTGATAAAAAATATTTTCTCAGGTTTTAATTTGTCACTGTGTGAACATTAGTTAGGAATCCTTCAACTTCTTTCCATAAAATATTTTCAGTTTGTTTTCTATACTTCTCTTTTTCCTATAATATCATTGAAATAGCCATTGTTTCAATAATACTTATAACGTAAGATTTTTACTTGAGAAGCCAAGAGACAGTCTTGAGCCGATTGGAGCACCAAATAGAGCCCCGCGATTAAGGATTTATCCCCGCTTCAAAGAATATAGTCGATTTTGTTCAATTTAAAATCAAGTATCATTTTTATTTCAGCACATTTTTTTTTCGTGCTTTTTATTTCTCTTGCAGAACAACGTTGTTCAGAGTGTATAGATATTGCTTCAGAAATAGTCTGCTGATTCTGTATATAATAATAAAAAAAAAAAAAAACTGCAACTAGCATTGGGTTACTAACTTTTTCATATGTAGCTCGAAAGGCCCTGACATTTACTAGTCAGCCCTATATGAAGAGGATGCTGCTGAACAATCAGAATATTTTCATTTTTTTATCTGCCAGCAGAAATGTATGAGCAATTTTTGACTTAAATTTTAATAATACTTCATCTCTCCTTACCGAATCGCCTTTTCTTTCTTTCTTTTCTTTTTGTTCCCGTAAACTTTAATTTAGAAAAGTTAGCCATTATCTTATATTCCTTTTATTGCATCAATTATTTGATTATGAAAAAATGGGACTTTTTTAATATATGCCGGAAAGTTCTGAAAATACATTCAGAAATAAATTAATCCAATGCACATTCACTATAAAATAAAGATTAAATACTCGAATGAATACTAAGTATTCGTTCTGTTTAAATACCGTGAACGTAAATGAATGGACATTCAATTTGAGCTATGCTTTATCTTTTGAAATAATCATCTTCTTTAGCAACTTTAATAGCCTTAAAAATACAATTTAATTCATTTTCATTGAATCATTAACAAAATATGGGGAAAATAAAAAAGAGAAAATTTAGTTTTTTATACACTTTCACTACAACAACTTCCTTCCGAGTTAGCTGAAATCCTATAGCTATCCAAATTTTTTGCAGATGGGTCGTATCTATAAGGAACATACTATAAAAAATATATTTGGCAAGAGTATATATAGAGTATGTATAGGCAAAATATATAGAGCTCTATAATCAAGGCAAGAAAGATTTATCTTACAGTTAAGTATCAGTGACTTTATCCAATATATGAGAATTTTATAAAATCACAACTTAATAGTAATGCGATTCTCACTATGCACCACACTGATATTTCTTTGGTTCGATTAAGACAGTCGTTCAAATATCAACACAAATGCACTTCTTTCGGAACCGGACTGTTAAAAATAATAATAAATGAAGAGAACTTGAACTTCTAGTCTGAAGCATAGTGGTAATGCTTTAGATATGATTAATCTATATTTTTGTTTTGAAATTTGCTTTTAATTACACACACAAAAAATATATTTAACATTGTCATAAGTTGCCTAAATATAAATTCAATCATTAATACGCTGAAAAATATTGTAAATATATTTAAATTATTTTTAAAAAGTCATTAAAATTAGATGAAAAAAATGAAAGAAAATGCCATCTAGGTTCGACTACAGAAGCTGCTTCGGAGTGAAGAGTTTGAGTAACTTCGAAGTTGCAGTTAAACAAAAGATTCGAGTTCAGTCTAAGGGATTGGAATTATAATAGTATAGCTGAATCGGGGCAGGTATATTCCCCTTTATTGTGGATCATGAATACTTAGCAACTGTGATTGGATGACTCTTGAAAAAAATTCCTATATAGTTTCCGGATATAATCTTTAATGTTATCCATTTTAACATCATTATTTCTCAAGTATAACACATTTTTCATGATATGAAGAATTTTGATCTGCTATACTTGTATTTTCTTCCCTACAGTTTTGCTCCAAGACTCCCAATTGTGGCTGTATATATTAAAAAATAATAATAATGAAGAACTTCAGGCCAATATTTTGACATATGGAAATTACAATCATTAGGTACAATTACTAAATATATTGTATCTTGCATATAATGAATTCTCTTATAATAGCAGATCAGATTATTCTAATTCTGTAGCTGATACTTTTATACAGAATAAATAAAAGTCTATAATACATATCAATCAAAATGTACATCAATTTTTATGTAGATTGATTGTAAACATATTTATTATTTATCACAGCACAACCGCAGTTTGTTCTTATACACAATAACTAATTTGGATTGAAGCCAGTAAAAGATATATTGCAGGTAGGTGAAAATCTTAACCAATTTATAGATGGGCTATCCAGCTGCAAAGGTCAAGAAGAAAAAAATACTGTGGACTGACATTTGCATTTCTCAATAATATCTTTTTCTAGAGATAAAAGCATGGTTTCAATGATTTCGATGAAAAGCATGATTTCAGTGAATTATCAGCTCATTGTAATGAACAATTTCTGCATTGAAAGTTTTTTTTAAGCAATAGTTGCTTAAAAGTGATTTATAAACTCTATCTTCAATTGCCTTTTAACCTTTGCACGAAACAATCTGATCAGTTGTATTCTTGTAGCAGTTGTATAGTTGTATCAATATCAGTTGTATTCTCTTTCACTATTTTTCATTATTATAACTTTGAATTTTACAAAATTAGTACAAAATGATAATTTTATTTTCCTTATATCTTTTAGTGGAAAATGTTTGGTTTGTTTTGATTATGGCCAATTTGGCCATACTCTGCCAAATGTTAATTATTTTTCAGATCATAATAAAATTTTCTTTAAATGACGCTGTTAAAATAATAGTCACTTTAAAAAGCTGAATTTCACCAGACATCCTTTTTTTTAAAAAAAAATAAATAACCGCACAGCTTTGCACACATTGATATAACAAGTGAAGAAAATTATAGACAAGAAAACACATGAAAATGGAGTTTGGAATTTTATTTGGTTTTTTAAATGTCTTTGGTTAATTTCACAATAAAAGTGTTCTTAAGAAGAATGTCGAGAACTTCTGCACATTCGTATCAAGTACAGAGATGATAAAAGACACGATGGAGATAAATTAAGAAATAGTTAAAATAAAGCATATGTATTTAAAATAATTTTTCAAAAATAAAAAAAATAAATAAAAAGGACAATTTTTGCTTTTTCCGCTTACAAAATCACCCAAGCTGAGATTCTGATATCACAGACGATACTGTATCACAACTATGCTCACTACAGAACAAAAAATAAATAACACTTAGGCAAAACAAGCACAAAAGAAAAAAAAATTAAGTAAAAAAAATCACAGCGGTTAAGTATTTCTTATGAAATCAAAATGTAAATAGATTGCAACACAAAAAAAAAAAAAAAAATGCCACCAGTATCTTTAAATATATGGAATTACTATATATAACAGAACAGGATCACTTTACAAATAGATTGAAAACCTGTGCACAGAAAGTGGAAGGTGGAAAAATTCAAAATGGGGATTCACAGCTTTGGCGTCAAACCTAATAAAGAGCTCAGTGTTTATAAAAACACATTAAATGTAATCTCAACCTAGATTAGAAGAGAACTATTTAAATCTTTCAAGCCATTTTATTACATAAAAGGTATCCAATCCTTTCAAAATGATCCTGCTTGTATAAGAAAAAAGTGTTGAAAAAGTAATAAAACTTTGATAGTACAATACTCCAAAATTGTATGTCAAATTTTGAAGTTCTAAAAATATTTCAATGTAAAGATTTTATGATACCAGAGAAATTCTTAAATAGAAGTTTCTAACAGAGTAACACACGTGGAAATATTAGCACTTCTCCATCACAGAGAAAATATATAATGCTAAAATACTCCAGTGTGAAAATTTTACTAGAAAGGATTTTCTTACAAAAATCCTTTTTCAGGAATTGAGAATTTAATATTATAAAAGATACGCTGATCTATATTTTTCTTTTCTTTTTAGAAAAAAGATTTCGCCACAGCTGTTTGAATCGCCTCAAGTAATGCAAAAATGCATATTAATTGTGAGGAATGTACTAACTATAAATATTATATATTATTTGAATTTATTCCTAATTTTTTCAATTTTTAACTTTTAGTGAAACATTATTAAATGAACTACGATAAAATCTGAATAGTGGTCTATCTAATAACTAAATTCCTTATTAATTACAAATGGAAACTACAATTTCTTGGAGTGTTGTAAATATAAAATCCTATGCTATGAAAAAAAAATTAATTTTAGCATGCAAAGGAAAATATGTTGATAAATATGGAAATTAAAAGAATGGTGTGTATAAATTTTATCTGGAGTATTTGAATAGTTTATTTGTTAAAACCCAAGATCACTATCATTCACACCCTTAAATATTTCATCCAGTTTACAAAATAAATATTTTTCACACTTTATTCTTCAAATCAGCTGAAAAAAATGCTACTTGCAGGTTCCTAAGTATTTACAATAAACTTCAATGTACCCTGTTTTCTAATTTACCAATATAATCAGCAAAATGAAATCCAGTTATATTAAATAAGTAAGTTGTAAGAATGCATGCAGTTTATAAATGGAATGTGTGAACATCAAATATTCAAAGAAATGTAAATAAATAAATAAACCACATTTTACAATTGAAACAATACATTTTTAACTCTTTGTAAGTTTTTCCTAGTCAATATATATCACAAACCTAATCTGAAAAGAATAAATAAATAACACGGAAAAATAAACTTTGAAATTCTGACAAATGATCCTAACATACTTTTCTTCCTTAAAAGGCATACAAAATAATATAAGAAATATTAAAGAAAATGAAAAATGCAAGTTTAAGCAATTGTATTAATGTTGGAATAGTACTAATATCTTCAGTTTCTTATAACTGCTAATGTTAATTACCATAAAACATTAAGACCATATTTTTATAGATTTTAAAAGCAAATATTATTGAGAGCTGAAAATAATTTTTAAAAAAATCAATACAATTTCTGCCATAATGTTTGTATACCACAAGTCATGAAAAGAGCACAACATACATCTTTAGGAAATGCAACAGAAATATTCTAATTAGGAACATATCCTCAATAACATACAAGCTATATAAATCTATCAAGGGCAAGTATTGTAAATATTCTTTTTTATAATTAACAGATATTTCTAAAGAAAACACAATTATATTTCTCAATTAATTCAAACTATTCCCAATGTGCATACAATTTTCAGTTTTAAAGTAAAAAATATGCATAAACATACAAACATGAAACAATATTTCAACCAAGCCATTTTAGCATATTACATTTCAATAAAAGAAAATGGTTTATCAGAACATAAATTATTCATTAAAACAATTAAACAAAAGTAAAAAAAATGAATATAAGTATTAATGCATATAAAAATTAAAAAATGTCCAAGTTAATTAAGATAAAAAATTTGATTACAAAACTTGCCCTTGTCTAGATCAAAAACCCAAAGCTATGTATGGAAAGTATATTCAGGGTGCACAGAATATATAATTGAACAGTTTTTCTTCCTATCTAAACTAAATGACTGTACATAGCATCAATTTGAGATTTGAAGTATTTACGACACTCTAGGCGCTTGGTCTTCAAAGTTGGAGTTAAAAGGCCGTCTTCAATAGTGAAGAGGTTTGGATGGAGATAAATATCTTTGACCTTTAAAAAGGAAACATATTTAAGCAAATAGTTCAGATAATTTACAGGCCAAAGATATTTTTATGCAAATAGGAAGAGTATATTAAATTGTATCATCTAGCAATAATTAAACATTTAAGATCACTTACAAACCATGAAAATTTAAAATTCAAAAACATTTTTAAGTTTTATGCAATACATAAAATTCCAAATTTAAGGAATACATTTTATTAATTTTCAACAGAATAATGTTGCATTTTTAAAGCTCTGCTATTGGCAAGACAAAAATGGACTTGAGCTGATACAATATTTTTTATATTTTCTAAAGCAGATATAACTACAGAGAAATGCTAAAAAAAATTTCAAAAAAGTTTCACTATTTGTATTACAGAAATAAGCTTTTAATAAATTATCATAAAATGAATGTTTCAATTCCAAATTAGCATATTTCCATATTATGGAAAAAGTTTTTATTATTATTTTAATCCTTTCTCTTCTGAACAAAAGCAGTTTTCAAATGTTTGCTCAAAAAAAAAAAAAATAATAATGAAAATTTAGAAACAGAAAAGTAATATATAAATTTAACATAAATCATATTCTCATATGTCTTAGCCATAACACATTTAACAAATAATGTAAAGTATAATGTAAAAATATAAATATCTGTAAACTCTTTTTTTACATATATATATATATATTTTGAAATTTTAACATTGAAAAATTGTTGCAGTTGTTACTTGTAACTTTTACTAGTTTATTTATTAGTATTATTTAGTCTTTATACTTATTTTATGACAGTAGCCACAACAATATATACAATAACTGATAAGAAACAAAAATTTAAAATAAAGAAAAAAAGAACATTTAATACATTTACACCTTAAAAATTTAATTGAATTAAGATAAAAGAAAAATCTACCATAACTTAATATTAATAAACAAGTATTAGATATTTATAAAAATCATAAAATAACTGATAAATTAAGAGTTTATCTGATTCAATACAATATATTATGTATATAATGTTATATACATTGCTTTCATATTATTAAAGACTAAGAAGAATTTAATTATTTAAAAAATAGCCATAGCTTTGTACATTGATAACTTGATTAATTAAGACGAATTCTGAATGCAGTGTTTGATATTTTTGCAGCAAGTCTAAGCAATGATCATTGGAAAGAAAGGCAACATAGCTTTGCCCCTCAGAATATGAAGGCAGAAGTTAGCATTTTTGACTGAAGTGACAAAATTTAAGTGTCGCTAGGGCAGTAATTTAAGACAGTTACTATTGTTGTTATTGCATTATAATAATAGGCAAGAGAAATTCATGCCGTTCAAAAACATTTTGAAATTTGAATTGGTAGGATATAATTTTATGAATGAGATCAAAATTATATATATAGGGCACCATTATATAACTGAAAATGTGTGATGAAAATTATTATCCCATTTGACACAAAGAAATAACACAACATTGATAGTCAAGGATTTAGTTTAACAGTTCTTTTAAACAACAATGAATAACAATATGAGAAAATAAATGATCATATCAGGATTGGGATGCTTAATCGGAACAGATTGACTAAAATTTTGAGACAAAACAGTTTGAGTGTTACAATACTTTCTCTTTGTATATTTCATAAATGAGAAAGTATGAAAATAAAAAATTTATATCATAGTCAATATCAATAATTAGTTTCAGAAATTTAGCATTCTATTAACAAATATTTATCATACTTTACCTGCTCAAATGATTTAAGACCAGATTTTTTCCCTACTACATTCAGCTCTTGTAATATACATTCCTTAACCACCTATATAGAGAAAATAATTATAATAACCATTATGTAAAATAATTCCTGGATATATCAATAGATTAAAATGAATAAAATTCCTCAAAAATGTCCTTTTTAATATGTTTTCATAAATTTTTGTTCTAAATTATAATGGACGATAGTAAATATAATTTTGTGATTATTATACAAAAACCATTATATAAAAGTACAACAGTATTATTTAATGCAATAAAACAATGAAACAAAATGCAAAAATTTTCAATAAAACGTTAAAAGCTTAAATTAATTTATTTATGTCCCTACTAAATAAAATAATTCACCTTATTTTGACAAATATGATTCCATTCCTCAGTAATTCCTTGTTCTTTACACCACTGCAAAACCGCTTCCATTTCTGGTACAACAATGCCCACCACACAAGACTGTTTAAAAGCAAAAGATGATTACTATTGCAATTCAAGAACTTTGATAAATTCAGATTGTCATCTACAAAAAGAATAATTTTAAAAAAATTCATACAATAAGAAAATTTGTAAATACCTTTCCAGTTTGATTTTTTTTTCGAGAAATGAACGAGAATATATTTCAATAAGAAATGTAATATCATTGGTATTTTCATTACTTCCTTCAATATAAAATCTTTTTCAAAATAAGTTACTATTAGATTAGAGAAAAATGAAATCAAGCCATATCTATTTCTATAGAAGTAATAAAATGCCATTTAGTAAGAAAGCTTGCATTCATGGAAAATAATTTGCATGACCAGGAATTTGTTTTTCCTATTTGAATATTATTCTCACAAGTGTTCACAATGAATAATTTATTTTATTACATACTAACCTTTTTTGGCAACTATGCTATTCCAGTGAATGATTCTTATTTCATTTAAATCTATTATAATTACAAGATTTTCATATTTATGATTATCTTTACCAAAGTATTTTTTAGTTTTAAAATACTTATTCTGCTCACTGTTTACATGAGCATTTCTAATAGCATCAAGTCATAGAATATATCTGCATCATCTAATGCTTAATTACACATTGTCAGTGTAAATTTCACTTCCTATTTATGTAAAATTAATATTTTACAACCAACAGAATGTTAGCTGAATTAAAACATGCTGATAAAAATTAAAACAAAATGAATCATTTTGCATGCATCTGTATTAAATATTTCCAACTGTATTTAATATTTTAGTGATTTCTGTTTATTCACTCTACATAAAATTTAATAAAAATAAAATCAAAAACCAAAATCTCAGGATGCTATTGCCAAAAAATGCAAAAATATATAAAAAATTCTAGGAAAACATGTGACTAAATATTTTATGAAGCAATGAAAATTTCAATTCTTTTACAGTATAATTATTATTTCCAAACCCTGCAAAACAACATTTTCAAAAACTTACCAAAATTTTAGAAAAAAATATACAAACATTTAATTTGTGCAATATTTTCAGAAATCATAAAAAATGTTAAAACCTCAATTTTTCAAAATAAAATGTAATTATTTTTTCAAAAATGTTCAGAATGGAAAATAATGCACTAGTAAGTAGATTTATACATACCTGCAAGCTATAAATAATTCCAATTAAAATACTGCTAAAAGTTAATAAAAAAGAATTTTGCAAATGGGGCTATAGATACTTGAATCTATTTTGAAAGTTACAGTTATAACTCACTTAGCTTTGAAATTTAATGTTTATTGTTTTTTTAATTATGTTTCATAATATACATTTCATGGTCTAGTGTAATTATTTACTGAAAAGACAATGTGCAAGTATTTGTTGATATTCTTTATTGTTAATTCTTTACCAGTATTGGGTAATGCAGCTCATAATGTCTTGTTTCATATGACATAACATTTACTAAAACAATAAGATACTTACTTTCAAACTATCTCCGTGCACAAAAACTTGTGAAACATAAGGGGATCTTAAGTAAATATTCTCCACTTTTTCAGGAGCAACATATTCTCCTTGTTGGAGCTTAAAGATATGTTTTTTCCTGTCAACGATTGATAAAGCACCATTCTGGAAATTGTGAAAAATGAAATTAATAGTATGCTAAAAATCTAAAGAACATGGCTTACCCTACAGCATTTTGCAACTATAAAAAGTTTTTTAAAAAATTAGTATTTCACAGCAAAATAACTTAGAATAAAAATTATAACTTTATCTATGTATTATTGGGAAAAAATTAAAAGAGTAGAATGAAGATTCAAAAATACAAAAGGTTTCACATAAATTATACAATCCATGCAATGTGAATATAAATTGGTTTTTTTTTAAAAAAAAGAAAATTGAAGGATATAAAAAGAGTTACTTTATTCAATTCACTCTGACCAATCACTAAAAATCATTGAAGATGATAAATTTTAAAAGAGGAAGAAATAATTATCAAAAGTCAAGCAAAAATTCAATATTTTTAATGATTGTTTTTCACAATCAAATACATTTACATCCATATTAGTTACATGCAATATCATAAATTAAAAAACTTCAAATCAAATTAAGTAAAAATATAGCGCTCACAGTTTTTTGAAAAGATTAAAAATCTTTTTGCTATATTTCTCAACACTTTTTTTGAGATAAGCAAGTAATTAAATAAATAACCAAAACAAACAAGGAGAAACTTGTGACTTATATACTTTAATGCATGAAATTTTAACAATTTGTATTGATTACTAATCTCATTAGATTATAAAATAAAAATTAAAAGTCTGTTTTTTCATAAATTCAAATAATTATTTTCCTTGAGATTAATAATCTCCATTTTTTTAAAACCTTTCTCTAGAAAAATTCTTCCAAAAGAGTAACAATAACTTATTTTGAATAATAAAATAAAAATGTTATAAAACTCAAATGGATTGAAATTCTGCAAAAAATTTGAATTCATGCTTTTTATTAAAAATAATTCAATTTAACTTGTCATGAGCTTTAGTACAATAACCTACTCATTTTTATAACTGACATGCATCATATTTAGAAGTCAATTATTCCTTTTGAAGTTCGATAATTTATTATAATTATACAAATCAGACACAACATAGGCTTGGGGGAAAAAGTGGGGGAGAAAAAAATTCTATAAAATGATTAATCATACTAAACAAACACAAAGTATAATAAGCCTAAATAACTGAATAATAAGATGAATAAATTTATACAAAAAGTGTAGGAGATACCCATCAACAATCTGAATATTAGCAATTTCAAAGTTAACATAACAACAATACATATTGTACTTACTGGAAGCCACATTCCTATATCACCGGTATGTAACCAACCATCTTTGTCTATAGTGCTTTCAGTTTTCTCAATATCCTTAAGATATCCCTGGAATACTGTAAGCCCTTGGACACATACCTAAAAAGAAAAAGGCAACAGTATGAGAATGAAAGCAGAGTGTTTTTTTTTATAACACAACAGAAATAGTACAGCAAGGAAAAAAATTACCTCGCCTTTGTTTTCAGAAGCAAAATAGTTCATATCAGGAACATCTACTAATTTCACTTTACAGCATGGGATTGGAGGGCCAACATTATCTACAAAAAAATAAAATTTATATGAAAATTAAATAAATTAAAAGAATTTTTACTTGTCAAGCAATTCAAGTTTGATTGCAAACGAAATTAAATGCTTTTGTGATTCATGAAAATTATCTGCACCAATATCAATTTAGAATTCACATCATACTCTGACAAATTATAATAACCTTCTACACACTGAGATTATTTTTATTTATTTGCTTGTTTCATATTTTCTTTAGCATTTTAATTCTAATTCACTCATTACTGAAAGATACTTCTGACAAATTTTTTCTAGTTTTCAAATACAATCTTAATACAGCAATGCATATATATTAGCAATTTAGCTAAAAAAAATTGATAAGAGTAAATAAATTAAAAATTGGATTTTAGCATAAAATGCATACATTTGCAATAAAGTTTCATGTTTAGTTACTTGTTTATAATACTGATTTCATCATAAGTGCCTTTTATGACTGTTTGCTGGGATAAATAGTTGCAAAATATTTTATTTAAATATTTTATATATAATTTTCTCTTAAATGATTCCGTAACAAAATATTTTAAACTTCAGATTTCGATGGACATTTAACTTGACAACCACCCTATCTATCATTCTATCTATTCTTTGAACTTCTTATTTGAATCAAAACATATTACTAAAAATGTCAGGACAATATATAGAATCATTCAGCAATGAAGCTTTGTTTGCTATTGAGTGAAAAAAAAAGTCGAGCATATCACTAAAAATTTTCAAGCTAAAAGACTATTAGTATTATTTTATAATACGATATCATTACATGAAAGAGTAACAGTGTTGAACAAGGTGGAACTTAAAAGAAAAAAAAAAATCACTGTATTCCTTATCAATAAAACCTGGGCAGCAATTAAAACAAATTTTGAAAATGATTCATTAAAAGTATGTTTAAAAAAATGAATCTATCATATGTAAAAAGCAAGCCAAATCTTCATATTCTCATAATTAAAAATGGCAAAAATATTCACAATTGTATTTTTGTAACAAAATTTGAATTTAAAAAGTATAGATATCAATTAGAACAAAAATATATTTAATTTAGAAAACAAAATTATAAGGCATGAAATTACTATAATTTAAAAGGTATATTTTTATTAAGATGATCTAAAAATAATTTGTTCTACAATATTTTTTTGTCATTGCACAAAAAACCACAAAATTAAACAATAACCTCACTTAATTACACAGTTACACTATAACATATTATTCAACTTACCAACACTAACATCACCTGGCGTTGTTAATGTGCAAGGAGCTACACATTCAGTTTGCCCATATCCAACAACAATCTGCAAGGTTATAAATAAAGATTTAAGATTGATAAAAATTTAAAAGAAAAAAAAATGACATACAAAATTAGAAAAATATGAAATAAATAAAGATTGCACTAATTGAAAATTGTGATCTTTAGATATCTAAAAGATTCAGAGAGAAATCAACTTTCAGTGCTACAACTGATAAAAATACGAAGCAAAAGAAAAGTTATTTGAATTTATAAATAAGTAACTGGAATATAGAATATAATAGTAATTAGCAGATGACTGATATTCCAAAGTTACACCATGAAATATCTAATTTAAACTTATTGAGTGTTTTGATTTAAAAAAAATGTATTTATTGATATCTATTTAAAATTTTTAAAGATTCGAGAATAAAATTTTCTATTAACAATCTAAGATAGGTAGGCAGTATTGCATATAATCATACAAAATGGTATTAAATAATACACTTTGAAAAAACAGAATATAAAACTAAACCATAGAACAATGCTTACTACAAGTCTAAAAATTTTTTTATGGTTTTCTGATTTTCTGATATTATTATATTGATGTTTACAGTATCAACTTATAATTAATCAAATAGTAAAAATAAAATCAAAATACCAGATGGAAGATTGAACCAAACAATTCAACAAATTTAATTCAATACTGGCAATTTTATGTTGTTCTCGCATTAGTGTCGAAAAATAAGAGCTTTGTAAAAAGTTGCAAATTTAAATACATATAAAATAACTCCATTTCTCCCTCTTTATTTCAACAATAGAATTTAATTACTGCAATTACAAAAATATACAACAAAAAAGGATTGTTAGAAAAATATATTGCAATAAAGCAACTAAAATTTCATAAAATGCTTCTATAACTAAGAAGTTTTATAAAGAAAATTATCACGAAAAGATCGAAACCAAATAAATATGAAATGCATAAAATTAAAACAAAGTACCAAAATACATTCTTTTTGTAGTCTAATGAAATTTCCATATTTCAATTTCTTTAAAAGTGAAAATTTGAAGGTAATCAAGAACTAGTTTGAAAAAATTTTAATAAATTTTTCAAATATAGATGAGTATACACAGCTTGGATAGACAATTAAATTTATAACTGGTAATGTACTGTTTTCACGCTTAAAGACACAAATCAAAACAGTCAGGTGTGAGCAAATTATGCAAATTTTTCAAATTTAAAAGATATTTAAACACTTACTACACAACCAAGGGCAGCACGAAGAAAAGTTAAAATGTGACCCGCAATAGGAGCAGAGCCAACAACAATTAGTCGTAAACGACCTCCAAGCTTATCTTGAATTGGTTTTAAGACAGTCCAGTCCCAAACACTGTTGTTGCGAATGATGTCTCTAAGGAAATAATTTACTTCAACATTATAAATCATGTATAAAAATCAATTCTTAATGTTACCTAAAAATATTATGATTTAAATAACATTTCCAATTCTAATTTAAAATATAATCTATGAATTAATACTGCCAATTTGATAACAGAACTTTAAAAATATATTAGATATTATTGAGAATAGTTATAAAGAGTACTACAAATAAAAAGTAAATTTCAGTGCTCAAGATTAAGCATAAAATAAACTAGTAAACATGACTTAACAGATAGAACAATTTTTCATTGTTAAAATTTCAAAAAATATATATATCTTTAAAAAATAAATAGAAATTGCTTGCCCAGTAAAAATCTTTGATCAAAAATATTGTGGAAAATAATTTTGTCAATAAAAAAAATCTTATAATTGAACAATAAAATAATTTTAAAAGTTACAAATTTGTATCAATTAATTACTAATTAATTTTATATATTTACTTATTTTGACTGCACATCTGACTTATTTTCATTGTAAAAGTAAATTTAAGTACACCTTAATAATATTTTTGTTACACAGAAACTGAAACTTGTTTCATTAATAGCATGCCTAAGCTATTAAGATTCAATAGTGCATATGAAGCATCTGTTATTAAGTCCCTTTTTATAGATTGTTTTCATTTTTTCCCATACACCAAATAAATTTTTCTTGGAAATAAAAAAAAAATAGATTAATTCTACAAGTTAGAAGAATTTCAGCACCTGAAATTTCTTTATCATATGCCAACATAATACTGCTTTAAGTGTTGTTTAGAACACACAATTCCAATAAAGCAGAGACATGAAGAAATATTTGAGAAAGTATTTTCCCATTTTTTCAGTTAATGCTGTTACTGAATTTTCAATAATACAAAAGTTAATAATAATTTTTTAAAAAGCCTATAAAAATAGGAATTGTGGACATCCAAAGGAAATAATTTTTCTACAATCAAAACAAGATTCAATAATATTATTAGTGAATTTATATGATGGTGACAATCAGAATTTTAACAGTAAAAATGATTAATGAAAACAAATAAATGAAGTTTAAACAAACAACATTACTATGCTATCCGATTTTATACTGTAATTCTAAATTATTTAACATAATATACCGTTCAAGTTCTGCTTTTTTGCTCTCTATAGCCATATTCAACAACATTTTCTTTATTTTATTAGAATTAGCCTCTTCCTGAATCTGGAATAAAAATAAATAGTTATATAATAAACTAAACAAAACATATAAAGAAATAAATATTATAAATCTCCATGATTATTATTAACACTATTTAATGGCAAGTATTTAACTAGCTTACACTACTTATTATGAAATAAATATTCTTTAACAATATCATACAAAACAAAAATTACTTCGAAATATCCTTTGTTTAAAAGTGAAATTATAAATGAAAGTGTCAGTTCCCTTTCTTTTAGTATATGTAAAGTAAAATATAATAGAAAATAAACTTAAATTTTATAAGAAAACAATATTACCTTATCATACATTCTATTCAACAAACGAGGTACACATGGTATGACAGTAGGTCTCAAGGTTCGAAAATCTTCATTTAATTTCCTGATGTCACCTTGATAGAAACCTATTCTGCCACCAGTCATGAATAATCCTACCTAAATAAAAGAATTTTTTTTTTAAATTTTAAATTATATGAAGTAAATCATTATATCTGCATATAAAATATATAGCAAGAAGAATATATTTTACCTGACAGCAACGCTCAAACATATGGGCTAGTGGCAAAAATGAGAGCATTGTATCACTACTGCCAGGAGCCGTTTCACCCTATTTATAAAAAAATTCTATAGAAGTAATTATATCAGATTAGGACTTTTCAATCTATTTTAATAGGATTCTTTACAAGGAAAAAAACACACACTTTAACCACCTAAGAATATTAAGCTAACCATTTTCGAATGACCAAGTTAATGAACAGCAAGCATTCCTTGCATTTTAAAATATGTTATTTAAATGTTAATCATACAAATTGACATATCTCATCAGTCGTTATATTGCAGGCTTACACTTGCATACAAAAAAAAAAAAAAAGGAGGGGGGGGGAATGATAACTCAATTTTATATTAGTAATGGAAGATACATAAAAATGCTTTACATGTTTTATTTCCAATAAATATTTTAAAGGCATTAAGAAGCAGGCATTCTTCAAAAAAGAACTTAAATTTTAATTTAATATAAATATTTTTAAAAAATCCATCAAAATAAATAGTTTTAAGGTTACTTCACAAAAAGTGGGCAAAGAGAATAAATAGGATAGATCTGAACAAGAGATTAATATGCAATTGAAGCAGAGATAATAAATATTAAAATTGCAACTAGAATACTTTTACATGGAAAAAAGTAATAAATATTCTTTGAAGAATAATTTAAGACATTTCAGCATATATATTGAAAATAGGATAATTCAATAACTGGAACATGAATAATTTAATATAATATTTACAAATATTTTAATTAAGGGGCAAAAAATTTTAGGAATAAATTTTTTCCTTTTATGTATGTAGATAAATTATCAATTTTAACAAAATAATGATAAATAAGTTTTATATTATGCTATTTTAAATTATACCATCATTGCCTAGACAAAACATTTTCTTAAAAAAAAAAATCTACATTATCATGAAGTAAAATTAAGGCATAGTAAAAATTCATTTAGTTATTACTTATCATAGAATTGCATCTATTTATTTGATTATAATTTATGACAATTCAATTTGACAGCAGGCACATAACTTCGAAATGCCACATTACCAGCAAGAGATTTTAGACGTGTTTCTATGTATTTTAAGCCCTATATAAATATCTGAGAGAAATAGCATCTTATGTATTTAATAATTTTATTTTAAACATTATTGATTTTTGGATATTTAAAATTATTTTCTGTTTATATATGCCATTTATTTTCAAATATAGTAGGATATCTATTTCAAATATAGTAGGATTTTATTCAAGAATAATTAAATGGTCATAATTATAATCTAAGAAATTTTCTAACACATTATTAACTGCAGCTATCACAAAAATTAAAATGTAAATTTTATATGAAATTCAAAATAATTACCAGCTGCAACATCACAGCACTAACATTAGCTACAATACTCTTGTGAGTTAACATTACACCTTTAGGGCTTCCTGTAGTACCGCTAGTATAGCAAACAGTTGCCAAGGTTTCTGGTTTTGGAGGCTTAAAAAAGAAAGAAAAAAAAATCATCCTAATATTTATTTATCAGACTATGGAATCCAATTCAGAAATTCATAAAAATTCAAAATACTCACAATTAAAGTTTGGGGATGTTTTTTCCCAAGTTCCTACAAGTAAAAAAAATGAAATTTTAAAGAAATCACGAAAAATGATTCTATTTATAATAAATTTTACTAATTTAAAATGAAAAAAAAAACCCATCTATCTATAAAAACTGTGCATCTAAATCATATTGATATAATCAGAAAATATAAGTAATATTTATACAAACCTCCATCTCCTTAAATGACACAAGATCTACATCAAATTGTTTTGCCCTT
This sequence comes from Argiope aurantia, assembly GCA_026543865.1. Taxonomy (NCBI): domain Eukaryota; kingdom Metazoa; phylum Arthropoda; class Arachnida; order Araneae; family Araneidae; genus Argiope; species Argiope aurantia. The sequence continues at coordinate 162,488 of JAPMOR010055244.1, read as the reverse complement.
TCTTTGGCAGAATCAGAAATAGGATCAACTTGAACTATTAATTTCAAAGTAGGCATTTCATTTTTATCATTTATTAATGCCAAGGTTTTTTCTTCACTATCACAAATAACTGCAGATATTTCAGCTAAAAAGAGAACATTTTAAGTGTCATATATTTTAAAATTAAAAATCTTGATTAACACAAAACATAACTATAACCTGAAAAGTCAACTTATAAAAACAATTTACATTTATCTGAAAATGATGATGATTCAATGAAAAATTATAAAGCAGTTTTGAAAACTGAGAACAAAAATGCAATTAGTCAATTCATTCTCTCTTTTTTCTTTTACAAATTCAAATACCTTAAATTACACTGCGTAACATTTCGCTCTTTAGATCTTTAATTAATGAATTCATAATATTTGAAATAGGTAGAAAAACAACACAATTACCTTCATTAACAACTAGTGTAAAAGCTTTAGGACCAAGAGTATCATATATAGGAACAATACTCATAGATCTGCCATAACATGCATACTCTGTTAACACACACTACAAAAGAAAAATACAATTAGTATGTAGAAACTAATAAAATCATGCAGAAGTAGTTACATTTTTTAACCTTAAAAATATGTAATAAATAAACTTATTAGATTACCTCTACATTGTTTTGAGAATATATACCAACAAAGGAACCAGATTTTAATTTTTTATGAAGTAAACCAGCACCGAAGTTTTTAGCTCTCTCCAACACCTGCAAATAAATATAATTGTTAAAAGAAAAGAATCATTCATTTTACAAAAATATATTAAAAAAAATTGATGTAAAATTTTTAAATACTTCTTTGTAATGCACCCATTGATATTCCTCACTTCCTTTTTCACGCCAGCCCAAACAAGGTCCATTACCTAAAACATGTTAAATGCTTAAAATGAAAGTACATAATACAGAACTATATAATTTAAATGTACTGCATAATGAGATATACTTATTATATATGACTTCACTTTTGTAATACCATACATATCGTAACAAATATAAGGAGATAACAAAAACAAAGAGAATATTTCATGAATAAATTCTTTTACACAGTTATTGGAAATTTTAATTTCATCATGAAATTATATAATTAACAAAAAAAAAAAAAAAAAAAAACAAGAATTGCTAAAAAGCAAAATAAGTAAAGATATATGCTTTAAAAAAAGTAAATGAAAAAAATCTAATTATTCTTTTGAAAACAATTCTTAAAGATAAAGAGTCATAGTGTTCTTGAGTAAACTGGATAAAGGGCTAATTAAATCTTGATCAAAATTCTTATAATTACAGAAACTAAAATTATTTTTAATCAGAGTAGCAATACAGAAGAGTAATTGATGGTTATCTTGGTTTGATATGATCATATCCATTTTTTTTTAACTCCTGGATTGTATTTTTATTAATGATACAATTAAACTAATAGATAACATGCAAAATTCATATATTCTGTACCAACTTGCAGATTTTAACCAATTAAAATATTGTTTGAGTCCAGAATACATGTGAATATAAATTTCTCATTTTTTTAAAATATGTATCTTTATTAACATTAAGCACACAGTTTATTTCACAGAAATTAAAGAGTTCTTTTAGTTAAAGACAAAATAGTCTTCTTAAAATTTTCTTAAAAATAATTCTCAACATTTTATTATATAAATAGCATTCAAATACAAATCAGAACTAAAAATTTCCAAATCCATTCAGTTATCAAATAGAAGAATATTTCCCAGAATGTGCTAATTAAAAAAATAAATACTAAGTACTGACTATTTCTATTACAATAAATCTGCAAAAGATGGAAAATACATGAATCATTTCTCAAATATAGCAGATAAATAAATGAAAAGTTGATTTACCTGACACTCTAGCTCCTCGTACCATGCATTCATGTAATGTCTGAGCATCTTCAAATAAATAAGAGACATGTGGAGCTTTTGGAGTTAGATGAGAGATTCTTACATGATCTGGTCCCTGGACAAAGGTGCATCAATGCAAGAATACAATAAGGTGAATATAATAACATCAAAATTTATAGTATTTTCATTTGTTATTAATACTGGATATCATTTAAGTCTTAAAATGATTTAAAGTATCTTAAAAGAAACAAGTTAATGAAATGAGACAAGATTTGAATTATTTTTATAAAAAAACAGAAAATTATAAATCATCTTAATATTTTAAAAATCTTAAATTAATTGATAACTTAAATATCTTAATATAAAACATCCATTCTAAGTACTAGCATGAAATCAATAGTCATAAAGAAAATTCACAAAACAGTCAAAATGTTAACATTTAGAAAAAAAAATGAAGGAAAGTTCATCCAACACTTTCATTTCTAAAAAAAAACCTAATTCACTTTGATATTACAGAATTATAAGTAGTTGTACTATACTGCATGATATCAAAGATGAAAGAAAGACAGGAAGAAATGAAATCATAAAATGTTAGATATAAAGGAGTTTTTTAAAGTGTTCATTTCAAAAGTCAAAGTGCCAAAAGGAATATATAATTACTGTATAATAGTAATGTCTAGAAGCTAAGGACATTTGAATCTAAAATGATCCGTTAATCCACTGCAAATCAACAAGATTTATTATGATTGACTTTTGCTTAGTTTTAAATGGATGTTCATAATGAGGAACTTACCTGGAAAAGAATATATACATTAAACACTTATGTTAAATAAAGAAATCTAATTACTAAATAATAGAACAAACTTACCGGCAGCTCCTCAGACTGAGAATTCAGATCAAAGTTACGTTTAATTTTGGGAGGAGGACGAGTTGCAATATAAAATGCAGCTGTAGCTACTGCGCCAGTTACAGCAGCAGCAATTGAACCACAGATGTACTGAAGAGAGCTGTCCATTTTTGCTTTGGTTATTTCAATCTAAGAAAACAAAGGTACTATTTAAAAATAAATTTTTATATTAATATTCATTAAAACTTCTGACCATTTAGGCATATAATGTTTATATAAGCAGCTTAAAATTGCACAGTTACAACAACAGTATTTAAAACTATTTGATTATTCATCATTGTAGTTAACAGATTGATAACCAAGAAGAAATTGATAAAGACAAAAATTATTTGAGCAATTCTACAAATGATTAAATTATCTAGAACCATTATTCATTCATAATATCGTCTTATACACAGCACATTCAGCATTTATAAGCATACAAAATAGGGCCAACATGTTATCAGACAACATTTTATTTTTAAAAAATTAGCAATAAAAATAAAGATTATAAATATATAATAAATTTTTCATTGGATATTTACAAGATATTTTTAAAAATATTTTTTAATTCAAATAATTACACTTTTTTTTTTTTTTTTTTTTTTTTTTTTGCATGGTAAAATAAAGTACAAAAGATGAATTTTTTTTTTTTTAATTCTCACGACAAAAAGAAAAAAACTGCTTACAATCAAATTATTTTTTATTTAATTTGAGTGATAAATTTATTTGTACATTTAATTGGAGAGCTAATTAAAATCGGGGAAAAAAGTTTTATCAATGAAGTTATGACAATTGGGTACAGCGTGCACAATAGAAGTTCATAGGAACAATTATGGATTTAAAAAATATAAAAGAATTAATATTAAAAAAATGTTTAAAAAATGGCAAACTTCATTCTAATAAAAACTGCAATTTTTTTAGAAAAATTAAAAATTGAATTATGTATTTTAAAACTAACCTTCAGAGTTCTTTAACAGCCATCAGTGCGCGGATGAAACGCAAGAGACCGGCAATTTAAGTGACAGAATGCAAATGATGCAGATGTTGCTACCGGCTACGATAACGATAAAATTTATTATCATTTCAGCGACAAGGGGAAAAAACTCATGAAAACAGGAAAGATTAAATTTTAAATTATTGAGAGAAGCTGAGCAGTGACAAGAAAATCTTGATAATCTGACGAAAACAGAAATTAGGTTAAATAGAATTAATGTAATGGAACACTAAGGCTTCATTCTAGCATCAATCTGTAAGATTTACCATTACGAAACATTTCAGATGAGCGAAGTGATTTAACAAATTAAATTCTAAGGTGCAGGCGTGCAGGAAATAAATAAGGGATAATAGAGGTGATTAATCTGAAGCTAAGTAGTATATTACTTCGAGTCTGCAAGGTAATATTTTTCTGGTTTATAAGTATTAGACGCTGTCGATTTTTTAAAAAAGCCTCCAATATAGCAAGCATCTTCGTTTCTCACAAAATTTAGATTATCATTTTTTTTTCTCTCTTTCTTTTTACTTTTCTATTAACTGATATTATTTGATGCAGTAATGATATTTCAAAGATTACGATTTTATTCCTTCCATAATTCTCTAGATAAGGTACAGTGGCTCCCAAAAATGTTCGTACACTAAAGAAATTTGCAGAAATTGTGTTCTATACTTCTTAATAAAGCATTTTATTAAATGTTTTTTTTTAATTAGCATCTTTAAATAGTTCTTAATAAAACTGAACAAATATTTTTATAAAAAATCAAGTAGTATTGTTCTAAAAAATAAATAAATAAAAAATATCACAAAATTAGAACACAAGTCTTCGTACATCCAAATATTATTTATTTAAAGTCATCATAAAAATATCTTTTGCGGCTTATTTTTCTTCTAATGGAAAAATACACTAAAATCGTTTGATTTCAGTATTTAATATCACAATTAATTATTTTATTTACTTTATTCTTAGATATGACGCGCATTCGTAAATAAACGAGTTTAGGCGTTCGAAAATTAATTATATTTCATTTTAAAGCTGGAAAATCAATTAGAGGCATTGCAACTATAACTAATCTACCTCATTCAACGATGCAAAGCATAATAAAACGTTACAGAGAGGGAAAAAGGATTGCAAACAAGCCTCGTAATGGTCACCCTCAAATTCTGTCAGCTAGAAGTCAAAGAAATATTGTGAGTAAATTTCTAAAAAATCCACGTCTGAGTGCAATAAAGTTTACTTCACAATATAAAGAATCAAATGGAACTTCTATTTTCTGTGAAACTATTCGTAGAATTCTTCGGAATGCTGGTATACATGGTCGCTCAGCACGAAGAAAATTCTTTGTAAGTCAGAAGAACAGAATTGCTAGGCTTAAATTTGCCAAATCTATGATAAACCAGCCAGAGAGCTATTGGAATCGTGTCTTATTTGCAGATGAAAGTAAGTTTAACATCTTTGGGTCGAATAAGAGAATCATTGAATAGAGAAAAAAAAAAAAAAAAAAAAAAAAAACGAAGAACTTAATCCCAAGAATTTAGTTGGAACAGTAAAACATGGCGGTGGAGATGTCATGGTTTGGGAGTGTATGTCAGCGGCTGGAGTGGGCAATTTAGTATTCATTGATGGTATAATGGATCATAGAGTTTATATAAATATTCTCAATAATAATTTAAAAGTGTCAGCACAAAAATTGGGCATTTTAAACAACTTTGTGTATTACCAAGACAACGATCCTAAGCACACGGCCATGAATGTTCGTCTTTTTTGCCTCTATCATTGCCCTCAAACCCTTAAAACACCAACTCAATCACCGGATTTAAACCCTATAGAACATATTTGGAAAGAATTAGAGGTGCGAATAAGAAGTCACGACATTAAATCGAAAATTCAAATGAAAGCAGTAATGATTGAAGAATGGAACAAGATCGGTGCAGAAGTAACCGACCTTTTAGTTAAATCTATGCGCAAACGTTTAAAAGCTGTTATAAAGAATAAAGGATATTCTACTAAATACTAAACATTTATAAAAATTTAGAAAATTTCATATTTAGTGATGTTTTTTTAAAGTGTATGATCACTTTTGTGTCCTATTTTTGTGCAATTTTATTTATTGTCATTTTTAAAAAAAATAATTTGCATCGTAATTAAAATTTATTCTTCACTGCTTTATTAAGAACTGTAAAAATATGCTATGAAAACATTTTCATGTAAAAATAAGAATATATAATGGTAAATAATGAGGTTTTTAATTGATTCTTGATGGTGTACGAACACTTTTGGGAGCCACTGTATGGATTTTTTGAAAAATTAAAATATCTTCAAAGAAATGCTATGAATAATATTTTTTTAAATTAACTTTATTCTGAAAAATTATCATTGTTTGTAAAATTTCAATCGATGTCAAATTTTCTTAAGAAAAGAGAAAAAAGAAAGAAAAACTGAATCAGTGTATTTGCGTAGGAAAATGGTGGTAAGCTTAAATCGTTAAATCGCAACACTTTGATAAATATCAAGCATTGGTTAAAGTCTAGTCTCCCTTTTAATTCGAAATACATAAATAAATAATACTCGTATTTAGTTTTTTTTCTGTTTTATTAGTACAAAAATATCAGCAAATATTTTAGAATATCTTTTGTTACTTAATAAAAATTATGAACCTAAAATCACTTTTTTAATTCATTTGCCGTTATATTTTCATGACATGAAATTTTCAGCAAATAATCACTATTTCTTTTAGATCAGTTAAAATTTAAAGATTTGTCATAAAGATTATACTATTTTTTGAAATTTTTTCATATGTAAATATTAATTGCTGATAAAATCCACTAAAAGTTTCCTCTCTCTCTCGAAACGCATGAAGCAATTGTAATTTTCGATTCCGATCCTTTTCGATTTCCGATTATTTTCATCTTTCAAAGAAATATTGCTGTTTTTCTTTTTATTTCTTTTTCATCATATCATTTATAACCATTTTCAAACATTTTTGACTAATTAATTCGGACTTATATACCGTTGCATAGAAATAGATGGCAAAATTCCGGCAAATACTAACATAAGATTGAACCATGATGAGATGATTAGCATGGAATTTGTATTATCATCTCTTGTTTCAAACTTTTACATCGAACCAACGGGAGAACATTTAACCCAAGGCGTAATGAACATTATAGGGCCATTTAAACAACAGTTTTTAATAAAACTGAGTTTCGAACCATTACTGCAAATATTTTCGGCTGAACTAGAATTACAATAAATGATTCCTGGACACTAGTACTTTTTTTCCTCTCCTCTTTCATATTTTTATAAAATAAAAGTACTTTTTATTTTGCTATAAATTAAAAGCTAGGCCTGGTGCATCTGTACTATATACACCATCGAAACACTTATTAAAAATGGATTTAATGTGTGGAAAAATACTAAAATTGTTAAACCGAAATAGCATTTTTAAAATTAATTTTATCTGACATGCATCATAATTGGAAGATTTTCGACATAATTCAACGAACTGTCAAAACTAGCAGCATGACAATGGAATAGCAAAAATAAACAGCGCCAGAAGCAAAAACGTTTAATTCAACCACAATTCATATATTGCTTAAAAAAATAATTTAAACATTAACATTCTGTATTCATTGTGCCTACAAATGCCTTTATGATCACTTTTTTGCTACCTGTCCTTATGTAAGTGATATAAGTACGGGAGAATGGTGTAAGGATAACCGATTGCAGGGCATTTCTTTACTTTTATGATTAAGATATCCTTTTATAAATAGAATGTTTAGTTTTTGCTCAAAGAATATATGATTTTTTAACGCAATGGAATCGCATCGCTTTTTTTTTTTAAATCTGTTAACTGTATTGTTTCTTTGTCTATCTAATCAGATGACAACTTACTAGTCAGAAAATATATATTCTATTGATTCAGAGAATAATTTATAGAACATTCGAGGCATTTATGGGTAAATTTTTTGCATCCAAATTTAGCATCAATGAATGAACTAAATTTAATTCGTATGTGTAAGAAGTAATAATTCAATGCAAGGTGAAAGAATTAAATTTATTGTAATGTGCCATGACTGTATCTGTTGTACTACATCTAATAGAAATTTCATTTTAATAATTTGATAAAAAATTTGTAAAATTTTGCCAATAAGACATGCATTTTCATTTTTAATTATTTCATTTACTTCATTGATCCTTTAGAAACATAATCCAGGTAATTCTTTTTAACAGAAGAAGTTTTATAACAAAACGAAATCGGAGGGATCTGGTCACCTCAAAACTTTCTTACATACTTCCTAATAAAGATCTTATCGTTTTTTCACACGCATAACAATTGTAAATATTTGACAAGGTTGGGAGCGCCCAAGTGCTCAAATTTATGTTGACCTTGGAACCGAGATCAGGCCAAGGCAGAAGAATTTTCTTCAGTCAGAGTGTCAGAGTACCGTACACTAACGTTTATTATTATTATTCGTAATATATTGAAGAAAACCAAGTGTGCAATTTTGGCTGCCTTCCTTTCGATCGATTAAAACCAAAATTTAATATAGAAATACAATTTGAGAAACCGGTCCATATATCAAATTCCATTTATGAATTCATTGCATTTTCATGCTGTCGTGTTTACTTATGCGCGAACATACAGAACAAGAGACTGTCAATCCTTTGTCGAAGTTCAAAATTTCATTCAGATCTGTACTTTAGATATTAAAATTGTGTTCCAAATTTTATCCTTTTGCCTCTTAACGTTGTCGATTATCGTGCTCGATTGTACTCTGACGGACAGACAGACAAATAAATTTCCTTTGAATGGATTTAGTTCAAAATTTGATAAAAGTCTATAAACTTGGTGTAAAAAAAAATTCTACAAAATTTTATCAAAGTTCATTAAAGAATTTTTTCAAAGTTATTTTAGCTCAAAATGTTTATGAATTATCGTTTTCGTAAATAGACAGACGTAGTTTCAAAAATTCTATTTTCGAATTCAGAGAGATAATGAAGATTCACCAAAATCTCGAATTCAAACTTTTCGAAGATTACAATACTTTCTGTTTGTATACTTTGTAAACAAATAAATAAATAATACTTCTATTTTTTTTTTACCTATGTTTTTTTTTTCTTTTTTCATTTCCCTCATTTACAAAACTTCCATATTAATTAAAATCATTAGAAAAATTCAGGATAAAAATTCTGTAATGTGGTTTTGAAGCTATGTTATTCGTATAATTAAAAATTATTTCTCTATGCCAGCTTACAATATGAAAGTGTACCCATGTTAGGTTAGTCTATCTATGCAACTAATTCAAAAAATTTTAGAAATCTTATTTTTATCATCTGAGTCATTATATCTTGAATCAAAAAGTTTCAATCAAATTTAAAGAAGCATACGGCATATTTTTGGCGGCATTTCATACGGCAAATTTTGATTTCTAAGTCGATTTGAAGAAAGTGGATGAACCTTGAAATCCTATTGTTTTAAACTAACAATTACATTCATATTTTAGCTTCCTGTTCAATCCTATTTCTCAAATATTTTTTTGCATAAGTTTCAAAGGAAGCTATTGTCTTCTATCAATCAACACCTTTTATAATTTAGTTGTATATTACCGTACACTTTCAATGCCGTTCTTTTTATAATAATTTCTCAATTGTTCAGTAAACTGTGTGTGATTATTCGCATTCATTACGAAACATGCTTTGCTTCATTTACTCAACTGCATGCGTGCAACTGTAAGCTGCAAGCAAACGATAATTGCATTAAATTTTTTCAGTATATATTTTTTAATTTAATTCATTTTGATTTTTCATGCCCATAGTTCTTATTTTGTCAGCTATATTTTATATAAACTGAAATCTTTAGCAAAAATCGTTGCACTTGACAATTACATCTATCATTTATTAACAAAATCAAATGGTAAAAATTTTTTCAGTTTTTCTAAAATAATAATTTCTTTATAAGCGGGAATAATGCAAGGAAATATATTGAATTTATTCTAATTACAATACTACCTTGATTTCCTCTAAACGTAAAAATCGTTTTCACATATATAAATATATGGACGGCATAAAAATAATTGTGAAATATATATAAAAAAATTGAAAGCGTTGTTAAATATTTTTGTTTCGAATGAAATATTTGTTCAAGCATTTAAGAATTAAATGAGTGTAGAATGAAAACTAAAGTTGCTCAATATCAAAATAAGACAACGCTGATTAATTAATTATATATTTCATTACCGCATTGGTACAATTAAAACTTCTTTAATCACATAAAGGAAAATGAAAGGTATCGTTATCATTATTTCAACATCAATTATTTCCATTTTAAAATTAAGTATATAATATTCCTGCTAATCATTATTAAGAGACATTTTCACCATTTGTAGCTGAATTAAAAAAATATTATAATGAGAAATTAGAAAATGATGTAAATAATTTCTTACCTCAAATTCACCATTATATATTCAGTTGTAAGTGAGGATGGCAATTAGATTTTTGAAAATTAAATCATATGATATTGATGATATTAGAGAAATAATTGCATAATACTACAATGAAAAACATTTTTCGCTTAATTATTTAATTCGAAGAGCACCAAGGATTTAATCAGATTAGCAAAACAGAAGTTCAAAAAGGCGAAAGCATGAAAAAAGCGGAACATTTTAAATAAATCTTCTGAGCTTTATTATATTTATTTCCTAATATATTTTTTTTAATTTTGCGTAATAGATTTTCAACGAATTATTGAAGTAAAAATATCAACTAAATCATTATTTCAATGGTTTTTGAGAAATATGATTATTTTGTACATTCATCAATGTAAACCTATGGCATTATAATTATAGCTTTACAAAAATTCTTTTACCGTTTAAAAAAAAATCTTACCTTAGAAAACATTTGCTAGAAAGATATTGTATTCCTAATGTTTAAAATAAATGACAGCAGTTCAGTTAAAATTTGGGTAATAACATTTATTGAAATAGATATTACTTCTTAAATAATTTCTCTTTAAATGAAGAAAATAATGGCATAAATCAAAGTTACCTAGAAGGATTTATATCAATCATTATACAAGATAGACCAATAATTTCTGTTTTTACATTAGTAAGTTTAAATGTTTTATTGATGAATATTTCTTAGTTTGCTGAGAACTTTTTATATTCCGAGAATATCTTGATACCTTTAGAATATATTAAGAAAATTTATTGTAATGAACGTCAATATAAATTCGAAAGAATATGGAAATTCCCCTTTTTATCAAAATACAGTTTCTGTCGATCTTGCAAAGAGTGACTCATGAAATTAAAATACTTAATCTTCAATTTAATCATCTTCCAGTTCATATTTTACACCATTAAAAACCCTAGGTTAATTTTGCTGTAGAAAAGCAGTAAGTTTCCTTTTAGAAAACATGGATCTTTTGCTAAGTGTTAGAATTTTGTAAAAATTAAAATTGTCAGAATTTAGAAAAGGACACTAAATTCAAAGTATTATTACTATTGATAATCCACTAACAGCGAATCAGCGCGATAAGGTTTACGCTTAAAAAAATATCCTTTCATAATAAATAACAATATCTCAGGTAGAAAGTAATAAATAAAATTTACTCTAAAACAAAAATAATCCACAACGAATGGCGTAATAGCTGAAGTCGAGGCTCTTATTCAATAATGGTATCATTTCTGCCCAATTGCTGAGCTTTTTTTCTTAGTATAAACTAATGAATTCACATAGGTGCCATT
>JAPMOR010055244.1:137559-150978 GCA_026543865.1 Argiope aurantia | reverse complement strand
GAGCTTTTTTTCTTAGTATAAACTAATGAATTCACATAGGTGCCATTTTGGTTTTTCCATGTTTATCAATGAGAAATTCGAAGTGAAGTTTATTAATGAACCGAACCGCAATTATCGCAGTTGAAATTGATTGCATCATATGCAACATCATTATGAAATTGATTGCATCATCATCTTTCCAAACTAACGATCATGCTCTAATCTATTTTATACCTTGCTCAAATATTTTAGATAGCAGTAATATGAGACATAAAATTTTTGCAATTCCAAATAAAATTTATAAATAAATAAAGAAAGAAAAAAATAACTGTATTTTTAAAAGGGGAACAAATAATATTATATATCGAAGACTCTTGAAATAAATGACTTTACTCTCAAAATCCATTTACGGACTTCGCTAGATACTCTGTTATAATGTGCATAATTTAACAGATATAATACAAATTGCCAAATTTGCAATAAATGACGGATGGAGGCTTTCTGGTGATGTCCTTGCTTTCAAAATCATTACGTATATGTAAAAAAGATATGGCGTATAAAGTATGAAAAGAGATGCATCTGTAGATATCTGAAGTCTTTTTAAATTTCATTTTCATGAGTTAGAAATACCAAATAAGGTAGTTTTATTTTGAAAATTGTAAATTTCGAAAAAAGAAGAAAGCGAAGAATTTGTCATATATATTTAATTATTCTAATTTAACTGAAGAGCATTTCGGTTAAGAAATGGTTTTTTCGTAAGAGCCCCAGATGATTTTACTTCTTTTCAAGGGAAAATGGGAGGGGTCTCGGAACCCTTTAGATGTATGTTGTAGGAATGACAATACGAAAAATTTATGATATTGGATATGGGGAAGAGAAACAGAATAATTTTGTATCTGAAGCCTTACCCTATTAGCACTAAATACCGAACATTGTAATGATACCTTTCCGATATTGGCCGGCATTCAAATCATCTAATGACATCCTAGGAATATCGTATATATTATGCTAATAGGGTTACTGTCAAAATATTGGTTGAATAACATATTATTTCACTCTGATGCTTCAATAACTTCTAAACTTTATTTTAAGTTAATAATTTTTTAGTTAACAAAGGAAATCGATATATAATTTTATTGCTTACTTTATATTTCTCAATGCAAGTTTTGCATCTGATTGAAATCTGTATTCCCCCCCCCCCCTAAAATATCAATACATTTTAAATTGAGATATTAACAATCAAAATAATTCATATATTCCACACATGTGAACACACAACAGTAGTTTAATGCAATAATTCGAAAAATTTAACAATTCTTCTTTTTTTAAACATTATATATGCTTTTTATTCAAATAACATGAAAACATTGTTGAGATTTTAATGTATAATTGATGATACTTTAAAATTTATTACATTCTTAACAGCCTGACAGAATTTACAAAAATATTGAAGAAAATCATGTAATTATTAGCATTATAATAACTTAGCATTAATAAAACATATAAATATTGATTATTCTATGCATGAAGGAAACATTATAACTGTATAAACATTTTAGCACATTTACATAAAATAAATAATTTCCAATTTAACAAACAATCAAATAATAAATACATTTTGAGGAATTTCATTTATATGAAACTATGTATTTTCAATGAGATTTTGCAATTTAATATTTCTATTTGGAAAAGGGGGGCATTGAGTTATCCACTCAGCATGTGTAATACCAAAAACTCTGCTTAACATCCCTTCACAAACATGCATTTATATTTACTCAAAATTTATTTAATTTAAATTTTGAGAAACAGGAAATATGATCTTTTTATTAGATCATAAGCTTATATTAAAAGTATCCACAGAGAGCAGAATAAGCTATGCGTCGAGTATTTAGTAGGTAAATAATAATTTAAATAAATGTTTCTCTATAATTAGAAGTAAACTTAGTTTTCAATTTCATAATAATCATATATTGATTGAAATTTTATTATGGTCCATTTATAAAATCAGTTATAAAGTATATATAAAATCATAGTTTCATAATCTGAGGTTTAGATTAAAAATATAAAGAGAAATTATTCGTGAATTAAAAATTATTGATTGTTGTTAATTATTGAAAACGAAGGAGGTGGAAATTCAATTAACCCTTTTAAATATCAAATTTTAATTTAGAGAAGTTTTCAACCCAGCAACTACAAATGAATTAGGTTAAGTCAAGTGGACCGGCAAAAAAAATCGAAAATTTGTCTTGCATCATTTTGTAACAGAATTTAAGCTGTTAAAACCGGTTTAAGACTGTAAATTGAAAACCCCAGATATCATGAAATTTTAAAATCAGTACAATGAAGTAAAATAAACTATCTTAGATAATCTTGTAAAATGAATTTATGAAGCAAGCTGCAATCCTAAAAATAACCACTGCACGCAAATGAAATTATTGAGAGAATAGCTATCATTTCATGATGATAAATATTAAAGAATTGACCTTTGAATAAAAATCATGCTTTATCACCTTTTCAACTTCATTTTTCATTGAAAATTAAACATCAAAATTATGAAGATCATTATATATTCATGAAATAGATATTTCTCTGCATAGTTTCAAGAAATGTCTGGAATCACTGAAGCCTAACTGCCCAACTAACATTTCTTTCTGCTCATGTTTATTTTAAGAATTACTGAAATATTGATCTACTTTCATCAATATGATGATCCATAAGGCTTGCTACTGGTATCAAAAATAAGAAGTGACACAAACTCCATACTAAGGTAACAAAAGAAAGATGAAAAAGTAATTCAAATGTATCTTTCCGAATTTCAAGAAATTCCGGTCTGAACTCACCTCACGTGGAAGCCAAATGAAGGAAGCCGAAAAGAACTTGAAGCAACTAAAGAGAAGACTAAATGTCCGTCTATCTGTACTATCACTGCATAATCCTACAAACGAATCCCATAATTGGCCATACAGTACTGAATAGTTGGGAAACCCCCAGTAAATATATCGGTGCAGATGCGTCTGGAGCTATCGGTGGCACGGTGGTGGTACGACTCCAGTACCCGGCATGCCTCAGCTCTTCAGAAGAATCAATGATTCGCACGACACACTGCTTCAGACGATCGATAGTGGCAAGAGATGAAAAAAAGAGGGTGGGCGACGTTTCTTGTGCATCCCCCTCGAAAAATGGAGATCTGTGACAGGAACCGGCGTTTTTTAGATCACAGACACGTGGTTTTGAGATAATTGTGACACCTATCTATCTTTTGTGGATGCTGTGATTGTAACTACGGGTTTTCAAGAGTTTTAAAGCGCATATCTGCGTGTACACGTGCATAAAAGTCACAGGTTGAAAAGCATTTGAATGTTAAATGTCAGCGATGAGAATACTTTAATTTTTCTTTGATATATAAGTAAAGAAGGAGGATATTTGTTATAATATATAGAAATTCCGAAATTATATCGCTTATAAGATTTTGAAGTTTATATTCAATAGAGCTATTTTGAATACATAAGCAATACTTATTTTAATATAAATCAGAAAATTCATTTCAATCGAATTCAAGAAAGGCGAATAGTGTTCTGATTTATTATTTTTTATAAGCTTTTTTTATAAATATTTATATACCAAAAATTATTTACAAAGAAATTTTATTTTAATTATAAATCTATTGAAAATTGCTGAAAATTTACTGCTAGAGGTTTGTCAAATCATTGAGAAAAAGTTCTCATATTTGTGCACTATTTCATATTTTGTAGTAAGGAAGCGCTTTGCAGCAACAAATCCATCGGAGTTTTAATCGTGGTAAGACGACAAAAACGAGACTTATCAGCCGATAATACCGACTTTTTAGAAAATATCTGTTAAAGGAGCCTTGATTCCCGATCACATTTAACCCACATTAATTCATATAACTTTCAATCCTTTCTCAACTGAGTTACATATGATTAAGTCCATGCATGCATAATTGACTTCATATATTAACATGATAATAATTTTTAGCCTAGCATACCATCTACAAATTATTGAACCAAAAAAATCGTCCTACGTTCAGTGATTGGTAGGGCAAGACGTTGGACCTGAAATAATAAAGTTTGGAAAAGTAGTTGCATCCTAGATAGAATTTTTACTATGAAAGGAATTTTCATTTCTAATTAATTAGAAATTAATGATATTAATCTAAAACCATTTTTATGCTCTTTCAAAGTTGAAAAAAATTAGCTTTTTGGTGATGACAATTTTAATACTATTCAATTTTTTTTCTTCATTTTAATGATATATTTCAAAATTTATTATGAAGTGGTTAGTGCAAAAGATCTTTGTCCTTCATTCAGTATAAAATTCTCAATATCTATGTAATTTTGGAATCGACAGTATAATCTTTAATTGAAAAAATAGTAAATTTATGTTTAAAAAATTTCAATTTTGAAGACTTTCTGGTATACTTTTATTTGAATGGAAATATCTCAAAATTTGTATTATAATTTGTAAATATAATTTTATAAATTTGTAACAGTTAATATTAGTTCACATTCAATATTTTTTTTAAAAATGCATATACAACCAAATAAAAGCAAATGTGAAAATATTATATTTGTGTAAATGACCAAAAGCATTTTTTCAATCAATTTTGACAGTTTCAAAAGCCCGCTATGTAATGGTTTAATGAAATTATTTTGAATTTCTTTACAGTAATAAAAATATAGATTATGCATCGAATTAAATTAATAATTATTCGAATTGAGGAAAGGATTGTTATGAAACAAAATTAGTATAACTAAACAGATATTTTTTGGAGCTTTAATATCGTATTAAAATCATATCTTTATTGCATAATATTTTCAGAAGATGTAGAAACACCAAAAAAGCTTGTTTAATTTTTATTCAATTTATATTTTAATAACTTTTGGAATCTGAATTGTTAAAATGGACGTTCCTAATGTCTTAAAGAGACGTGCGTAATATTAACTCAAATTCCACAAGGATAAAAGTAAGATTTCTATGAAAGTCAATCATATTTTAACAATACTGTAGAATAAAAGATTTATAAAAATTCTGATAAAAACTAGAATTAATTTATGTTTGAAATAATCTATTTTAATTACTGATATCGAATCTCTTTGTATGTTTTTAATATTAAGTATAAAACTGTAACACACATCTACATATATTTTCATCTAGATGAAATAAGTATTCTAAGGTATAAGTATAAGGTATAAGTATTCTGCATTCTGTCAATTAGGCAACAAATAATTTTCAGGTAAGAAATTTCTTCTTATTATTAGATTAACTGGCAGCTAGAAACAAATTTAGATTAAATTGAAAACAAACTTCTCGTTTCCGAGGTAACATTGCCAGTTGCACAATATTGTACAACATTATATGACATTATTTAATATTTAACAATATTCTACAATATTGCAAATGTTATTCTACATCAACCAGTATTGATCAGTATTTGTGTGTTATTACGGTTGTTAGCTTGAATAGCAAATTCGGGAATAAGCGTAGAAGAAAACCTGTATTTCACTGTGTGAAGGACCTTCTATTTTATGCTGCATATTCGAAATAAAAACAAAGTCGCATTGCACTTTGGCACGGGAGAAATACATAATAACATCTTTATTGCTTTAAGTTGCTAGATTGATCATCCACAATATGTCAAAATATCATGCACCAGGATATCGGATAAGAGAGACCATTTTTCTCATTGAAATTACTAATATAATAATATGAGAAGAAAAGTTTGACTAAAAATTATAGATTTTAAATATAAATCAAATGTGCTATGGGCGGTTACAGAGTTGCAGATGTTAATGTTATGACTAAACTACAAATTTAATAGTTTGTAAATTGAAAGTTTGTAATTAAATTTCAGCATAAATTCATTCTATTTAATAGAAGTCTAAAATATTTGAAA
Organism: Argiope aurantia; assembly: GCA_026543865.1. Taxonomy (NCBI): domain Eukaryota; kingdom Metazoa; phylum Arthropoda; class Arachnida; order Araneae; family Araneidae; genus Argiope; species Argiope aurantia. The sequence goes on along the minus strand of JAPMOR010055244.1, from coordinate 145,085 downwards.
ATAATATGTATAAATTATTGTATTCACTTAATTTACACTTATTAGTACAAAATTCAATACTTAATTTTCACCTATAAGTCCATATAAATAAATGTAATATGTACTTATAGGTGAAAATTAAGCAATTTTTGGGGAGATATATGTTTCAATATATTCGAATAACGAGTGATACACATGATGATTTCGAATAATTAATGTTAATGTTTTTAAATAGATAATGTTTAAGTAATTAAATAATCTCAATAATTAAATTGACCTCGAATAATATTTTTAAACGAGGCTTATTTAATTACTGAGCAAGTCAAGAGAGAGCCGAAATCTTATAAATATTGATTCGAAACTTTATTTGATTATAAGATTATTCAAATAAAATTTATTCGTGAGATTTTTTGCTAAATTTTATACGAATTTCATTTATTTAATTTGTTGCAAACTTCTTATCACAGTTTGCGATATGGAATTATGACAGAAAGAAAATCTCTACGATTTATAAAAAAAAATATGGCTATCGTACGATAAAAAAAATGTCTTAAATAGCAAGACTGTTCGAAATCACAGAAATTTAAGCTTCTATAAATTCCATTACCAATAGAACCTATTTCTTTAAGTTATCTATCTTTCGATCAAAACTCTTTCAATGTCCCCTGAAATAAAATACGTTTTAAAGAACAAAATGAAAATATTTTTTTTAAAAAAATTAATTGGAAATAGAACTAGTATTTGTATTTTCTCGTATATGAAGCACGAGTATTGTAAACGCCAAAAAATTCGAAATCTAGATTTTGACGATTCCCCGAGTTTGAAAAGCACATTTCTACTTTCTTGTATAGTACGCATACAAAGATAAAGTACTGTATTCATCAAAAATTTCGACCCAGAGATTTTGACCAATCTTTACGTTTCAAATTTCCCCGAGATTAAAAAAAAAAATGCATTTTGGAATTTTGTTTGCCCCTCTCTTTGTGAAAATTATAACTAAAAAAAAAAAGGTGGGCTTGATGGATGAAATTTTGTATGTAATCTTTACACCTAATTTGTGTAAAAAATCTTTATAATTTTAAATAAAATATATTTATTGAATGTTCATTTGTCCGAGTATAGATGAACATAATAACTACAAAATGGAGATAGCTAGATGAATTAAATTTGATGCACTGAATTGGCATCTAAAGTATAGCTTTATTGAAATTTTGAGCCAAATTCGATAAGGGTTGTCGATAATGATTGTCTGTATATACTTTTACCCGCATGTAAACGCAATAATTTAAAAAAGCAGCGACTTATGTAAATGAAATTTGGTATTTTGCGATTAGTAGTTTTACGTCGAATATTGGTTTCAATAGATAAGAAAAAAAGATGTTCAAAATCCTTTTTCTATTTCATACTGCACTGTGAACACACATAACTCTCACGTGTGGTACTCTGATAACAAAGATCTGAGCTCTCGTGGCGTTTTATTGCCCTGCCGAAATTTTACAATTTTGTGCGAGGAAATGGAAATAGTCCTTTATTAAAGACTATTTAATAGAAAATATACTTAAGACTTTTTAAGAGAAAAAATTTCAAAGAGAATGTTCTCTTTGTTTTAATATTATTAAATTGTTATACGTATAAAGTAAAAAGATGCTCATGGAATTATACTGAATGAAAATGCTAATGATTTTCAAACTTTATCTCCTTAATTTTATTAAATTTAAGTAATGAAACTGTATAGAATTTTTAGAATAATAATACTGAATTTAGCTTTACATCATAGTTAATTGAGAAATTTCGATTAAAGATTAGATGAATTTTACTTTGTTCATAATTAAAATAAAATGAGGCAAAACAGTCTTATATGTTACTATCAAAATAGAGAGAGTTGTTAACATATTAATGAAATATTTTTGATAAATAATAAGTCTATAAGACGAATGTTTGGCGTATCTTAGTTTTCATTTAATGATTTGATGGTTTAATGAATTCTAAAAATTTTATCTGCTTTTTTTTTTTTAATTTATAGAAGAGTATACAATAGTTTAGTTAGGATACTAATATTTCATGCTGCTTTATATCGCATTTAACCAAACGATTTTGATTAAGGAGTAACTGAATTTCATTTTATTCATGATAAAAATGAATAAAAAAAAGTATCTGATAAACTGTTATCAAAGAGGAGAAAACATATTAATTAAGCGTTTTTTCATAAACATATCAGACGAATAGTTGACGTATCTTTCTTTTTTTTTCCTGATATGCAGCTGTTTTCAATTGCTGATGTTCTTATTTTTGGGAAAAGATGAAATATCAGAGAAGCAGTGTATTATCATAGCAGGTGTTGACCTAATAGTCTTTACTAAAAGTACATATGTCTCTCTCTGTGTGTATTAATGTCCAGAAAGATTGACCGTTAGACAAAAATCTATCAAATTTCTCACTAATAAATTTTGAAAATAAAAATGGGGACTAAGGCCCGATTTAAAAAAGAAATCAATTAGAATTTTAATTAATTAAAAATTAAGCAAAATTTTGTCATTTTTTCAAAATAACTCCCAAAAACTTTATTCCACAAAATTAATTTGTACACCAATTTAAAATTTTAAAAATTGTCTTTTTGATAATAATAATTTAATTTCAATCTAATCAGTTCATATTTTTTTTTACTTTTGGCATTTTTAAAATAGTTTTTTATTTAATAATTCTGTTATTGTAATGAAATTCATTAAATATTCAATTCCGCGATTTTCTGCCTTTATTGAAAGGCTAAGGAAGTTGAATTCTGTCAATAATTGTGTGATTTACATAAGTAATAAAAAGTGAAGTTACAATATTGAGCAAGTTAGAAAATAAATAAAACCAGTTAATTAAGTTTATAACAATACTATTATATCACCAGATTGGCTTCCATAGGGCTGATTCATATATACAAGGAATAGAACATATGTAAGGTTATCAAAACAATACGAATTTAATGCTTGCCACAATTTATTACTTAAAATTTTATTCTTATGAGAATTATGAGCATAAGAATCAATGTTTAAGAAATGAATGCAATTGAAAGTTACCATACTCAGTATTTCCGGCGAACTTGCTAGTCGCCAAAGGCGGTTAATATGATATGATTGGAAATGATATATATCGTTAATGACTCTTTTCCCATTCCTGTCCAAAAATGATTTAATATATTAATTTCTCAAAAGGTAATGAAAAAGATTGTAGTTATGGAATTCAACAATTTTTTGAAATGAATGTAGTATCAGCTTTGAGCATAAATAATTCATTTGACAAAAAGGAATTTTAGCAGGTGATTCTCTAAGAATATCATACAATTTTATATCTAATTTCAAATTCTATAGGCCATTTGTCTCTAGTAAGTTTCTTAAATTAAATAAGATAACAATTTTAGAAATCGATAAAATGAAACATGAGCTTTAATCAAATATGTTTTATCTGATGCAAGGTTAATGCGTCAAAATTAACCTTGAAATTTAATAGTTATAAACAAGAGCTGAAAGAATTAATAAATATTTTTTGATAATTCAAAGATACGGTGGAATAATATATTGTTTATAAAACCGAAAGCTATTTTCTGTATTGGAGTGAATTTGGTTTGCTGTTTTGCTTTTTTGTCTCTAACATTTGGAATATCTTAAAAATTCATAGATATTATAAATTAAAATACTAATGTTAAATGAGTTTTAAAAACCTGCAATAAACATAGCAATTACAGTTAAAAAATTCATACGTGTATTATATACTATTCTAAGAAACTATCGCTTGATATTTTACATATTGTCTGGTATTTTAATACTTGATGGATATAAAAAATTTTTTTTCGTTGCGATTTTAGAAATGTTTCTCATAATTACTTTATAACCAATCCACGCGAAATATTAAACTTTTTTTACTACTCTTTGTATATAGTATTTTTTGAAAATAAAGTTTGAATAATTACTATTGCTTTTGGTAATTTTCCATAAAAGAAAATTTTCTTTAGATGCTTTATATTTAAACCTTTATAATGACGTAAAATTTCCTTAAATTTCCAAATAATTATATATTATTATATATTCTTATTCTTTTAACATTCCATAATATACAGAGACGATAAAGAAATGTCGAAATATTCAATCACTAAATTCTGATGAATCTCTTCGTTTTATATCTTGAATGCGAAAAACCATTTTTACTTCTATGCTTATTAAATGTTCACAAATAAAATGCTTTATTCGTTAAAAAAATTAGAAATAGAGATTTTAATGAATCTTCCTGTTTCAGACCTTCCTCCCCCCTCTCCGCAAGTTAGAAAAAACACATTTAAACACATCACTATTATGTATTTTGTCGCAAATTTTGTGAACACAACAACTCAAAAGCACTTTGAACATGAGGGACGAAATTTGGTACATGGTCTTTACATGAAATTTGAAACGGAATCGATTCGCAGGAGGTTTGTCTATCTAACTGTCCGAGTACAGATGAATGTGGAAACATCAAAAAATGTTAAAATCTAGTACAGAGATTTAAAATTTAAGATTCGTACGAAATTTTGAATTGATCTGTCAAGGATCTAACATTTTTTTTTCAATCTTTGTTTTCGTAATGTATGTAAACAAATTTACAATGATTTCAAAATAATAGAAATTCGGAAACTCAATAAATGAAATTTTGTATGTAAACTCGTAATTAAAACTGCAGACACAAATTTGGATTTAAGTAGATCGCAAAAAAGAACGTATAAGATGTATATTTGGTTTCTTTTTATACTACTGAGAAGCTCAAAACTCTCATGTGCGAAACTCTGAAAATAAAAATCTGAGTCCTTATGGTATTCTTGATTTTTTCAAAATCCACAATATTATGCAAAGGAAAAGTAGTAAGTTAATACCTTTACCTGAGATCAAGCGAAAAAGTATCTGGGAGACTACTGTCTGTTTGAATCAAGGTTTATGAACATGAAGACCAAGAGGAAAGAAGGAGATTAGTTAAACCTCAAAATATAGGTGTTTATATAAAAATTGCATGCTAAAAAAAATTCGTGTTTGAGAATTGAAATTTTGAATTGAATCTGTTCTTTCTTCTATGTAATCATATAGATTCTGTAATCTCCTATTGAAACATGTTAGATAAATGAAATTTGGAGTATATATTTTTTGTATACGTAGATAATAGTAAATTTATACCAGAATTTGAAGCCAAACCGTCGACTAAAGGATTTTCTGTCGCTTTGTCTATTAGTATGCATAGAATACGATAGCTCACAAATAAAACAAGTTAGAGGAAAAAATTAGTACATGATTTTTGCACCAAAACTGTAAATTTGTATTAAATAATCCTCATCACCTACCATATGAACATGATGAATCAAAATGTCTATGAGCTAAATAAAGAAAATTTAGTATGCAGCCATAAACCCAAAATTAACTGTGCCAAATTTGGGCTAGCTCTATCATAGGAAAGACGCCAAAAATGCAGAAAAATTTCGCTTCAGTACATAAAGATGCTGAATAAAAACATTTCACATTTTGAATGCATATGAGAAAAGAATGGGGGAGGGGGCCACTCTTATTCGTTAACTAAACTATCTTGTAATGGCAATTTATGTTTCATGTGGCTTTATTGATTCACTGAAAAATCTATAGAATAATGACGTATTTTTATTTGTGGTTTATGTGTGAATTTTGTATCGAGTTATACAGTCTTTTAATAACAATTTCAGAGCACGAGAAGCAATAATTTGAAGACTATACGACGCATGAACATGACGATTAAGAGGTTAATATTCACGTTTCAACCTAAGACTATTTTTAGAATTCCATTATAATTGGAAGCTCTTATTTATTACATATTTGATAAAGCTGTTTTAAAGCTTATTAGAAAACCTTTGTAAATTATACATCAATGCATTTTTTTTTAGTTGGCTCATTTACTTAAATGCCAATAAACTCAAAGCTGGAACTTTCTATTGAGCCCAGCTTCTACAATTACTATTGCAAATTAACACGTGCCCAGTATTATTAACACATTTTAAGACGAAAAACTTGAAGACGCGTTATGTGCTAAGATTTCAATTATTCTGTAAACAGCATTAAAAAAAACTGCTTATTTCAGGGAATAGTTAACTGCATTTCCTCTCTTTAACTCTCTAACCATGCCTAGATATAGCTTTCACGACATTTCTGAGACACGTGCAATACAGTCATTATTTATCGATCCATTTGTGCTTGTTTTTCAGTAGTCTTGTCTGAAACGCATTGGAGTTCTTCGATTTTTGTGTTTGCAAGTCTTTATAGAAATCGACCGAAATAAAATCTATACGTCACATGTGTCGACATTCAAGTTTCTTTCGTTTTTAATGCATTAGGAGTCATGAGTTTTTTTCCTGCGTGTTATTCAGCCATTTTATAATTTGAAGTTAACCAAAAGGAGTGGTCTATTCAAAACTTTCTAGTATTTTCTCAATTAAATATGTTACCCTCTTTCACAGCGCATATAACTATCTTCTTTAGGTAAGCTAGTGAACGTCATATGGCTCAAATTTTTATTTTCGGAGTCCATCACATGAGTGTTTCGTGCTTCCTAGTATGATAAAGAAGACGAATATGCCTTTTTGTCGTCCTTTTAGACCAATCAGAATGAACATTTTACACTGAACTATAATTTTAATTATAAGATTTCATGTTAAATTCCATTTATATATGTCATTGGTTTTTTTTAAAAAGAAAATACATGCGAATTTACAGATTAACAGGCACTTAAGAGATTATAGATTTGGTTCAAAATTTATTATAATTCTATACTTTTAGATTGAAAATATGTGTTCCAAAGTTTATCCGTCTAGCTTTTTATGTTGTGCCGTTATGTGTTCACTTGCATTCGGATAGACAGACAAAGTAAGAAAGGATTTCGTTCAAAATTTAAGAATCATTTACGCATTTAATGTAACTGCCACATATCAAATTTCATATTGCAACTCAAAGCATTTTTAATATATTATTAAAGTTTTAATTTTTTAAAAAGGTCTTTCAGATTTAGAGAGGTATGAAACGTAGACATACGCCAAAATCGGTTCGAATATTTAAATGATTACAGTACTTTCTCTTTGTATGTTTCTTAAACAATCAAACAAAAAAGTAAAAGGCTTTGAACTAAAGCTTTTCTTCTTAAAGAACTAGTTACTGAGATTAAGTACTACATATCGTTAAAATAAGTTGTTACGCTTTTGAGCTATCTCGTTTAAGTGGGTGAAAAAACACAAACCGACAGACGGTCAACCTCTTGTCGGAGTTAGGTCTAACTTTGATATAGATTTTAGATGATTTATATGTGGGCCAAATTTCATTCATATAACTGTTTACGTTTTGCCGTTATCCTGTTCATTTGCATTTGGGCGGCTATAGATTTTCTCTAAAAGAATTTCGTTCAGAATTTGATAAAAGTCTGTAATCTGGTGCGAAATTTCATCAGCCTAGCTCAAAGCACTTTCGACTTGTCGTGTTGATAGTCAGACAGACATAGTTCCAAAAATGGTTGTTTTTGGATCCAGG
>JAPMOR010055244.1:8656-132559 GCA_026543865.1 Argiope aurantia | reverse complement strand
ACACACACACACACACACACACACACACACACACACACACACACACACACACACACACACACACACACACACACACACACACACACACACACACACACACACACACACACACACACATATATATGTGTGTGTGTGTGTGTGTGTGTGTGTTACGATCCATAATATTAATCTATTTATCTATCTATCTGTGATATATATATTATATTACACAAACACACATACAGGTGTCTGTGGTGTAATAGCATTTTTATATATACAAAAGAAGAAAATTATTTTTAAGAATAACAATTTAAAATTCATGATTTCCAATGAGAATAAATTTGATACGAATAAATTGATAGCAATTAATGAAAAGCAAAGAAGCGCATTGATCTACAGTTATATCAGTAATCTCTCCCTCCAAAAACTTATGACTATACACGATTAAAGAAACATTTTTGAAATCTTTCGCTTGGTCGAAATTTAAATCATTTTAAAATGTCATGACTAGAGGAAATAAAAGCTAGTAACAGCCTTGTCCTCTCCAGTTACTTCCTCTTACCTGACCACAACCACAATGGGCAGAAAGAGGATGTCCAAAGCATTGAATAAACTTGGTATGTACGCATCATTAGCGTAACGTTTTTCCTGGAATTCAACAACCGGTGTACCATGCCAGCGGGTTCTCTAATGATGGGGTTGATTCTAAGAAGGAACGATTTTTGTATTCAAGGTCAGGGGTAAAAACCTCGAAAAAATTCTGTTTCGCTCTGCTGAGAAACCAAATCGGGATAGACAGTGAAAGATGGATAAAAAATAAAGAAAGAACGTTGTTGAAATTTGTGGAGTTTATTTTCCAAATTGTATTAAAAAATAGGCTGGAAGTGTTTCGAAGAAGGAAACATTTTAGATTATTTTTTCGGAGGGAGGGGTGATTCATCAGGTTTTGAAATAAAATTTTAAGGAATAAAACGGCGCCATTTTTATTGCGCTATTACGGTTTATTCTAAAATAAGTTTAACTAGCATAGAGGACTTACAGCTGCAAATCTCCAAATAAATGATTAGTTGCTACTACACAAATTTTCTTATTTTGCTAAGTAATGCTATAATTATAAAGATAATTTATTGTTCTTTACACATTAAAATTCTGCAATTTTTTTTTAGTATTAGTTTTGCCACCTTTAAAAGAAAAAAAAAAAACTACTTCTACACTCATTTATTTTACCTACATTTGAAATTTCAAAATTAAAAGCATATGGACCAAAGTTTTCTGATAATTTATTTAATAAATTTTTTTTTTATGTTAGTGCTGATTTAATGGTAAGATTATGTAAATTTTTAATTTCGAAATAGCTGTAAAAGTTGCGTGCTTTGCCATTACTTTGTGATAAACCGTAGTAGCTGTTACTAACTATTATAGTTTATTATAAAGTAATTATGGCTTAACTTAACTGCATACTTCTGTTCTTTGAAAAATTTAACAAAGTTTTAATCGTTGAAGCGAAAGTGTGAGCGTTTTTGTTTTCTCTTCACTTTAATTTTGAAATAAAATAAAATATTTGCTAAAATTGACTTTTCTTCGACAATATATTTAAATAACTATTAATATGCAAAAGTGTAAATGAAAAATTGTGTAATTGTATAATTGTAAACTCTTTAGGTAGTTAAATCGCATTTTCATTTGAATGTCTGTAGTGCTTAATCTCGTGCTAAAAAATAACATCAGAAATTATGTTCATAATATTTTTTTTAAATGCCTAGAAATGTTTGTAAGCATAAATGGAATGGGTGGGGAAAATAAATAAAATTAAAAAAATAAGAAAAGTGTATATTTTTTCTCCTCAAAATCTAGCTTGAATTCAAAAAATAATCCATGCCAAAGAGCGAAAAAGTACTGAGTATACACAGGAATAAAAGATTTTCTTTTTATTTGGAATATTGCGAGAAATTCAATATTCTTAGAAAAAAGATATGAACTTTCAGACTGGCACGATTATTCAAAAGCTAATTAATTAAATTCTTTCATTACAGATTGCACATTTTTAATATTAAAATTTAATCACTTTGTGCTTTTTGTAGGCAAATGTATATGGAGATTAGAAACATAATAATTTTTTACACTCTTGTAATTACTTTTCCCCATTGAAGCACAAAAATATATTGCTTCGTGGATCTCTTTCGTTCCCCTCTCTGAAGAATCTCCCCCCACCTCACCAACTATACGCTCTTATCTCTCAACATGTAGGCAACATAGAAACCCAATTCCCAGCCCTTTCAAATAAAAAAAAAATCAACTACCTTTTTTTTTTTTTTTAATACAGAAACCCTCTGTATTTTTGTGCATATACCAGTCGGTTTTTATTTCAACAAAACTAGGATTGAGATAAAAGGTATACGAGGAGGAAATGATTATTTTTTTACTAAACAAATAGAAGTTTCGAAGTAAAACGAAATATTAAGGTTCAAAAAGAAATTTGAAATCGATATCGATAAAGGACCGCTAAAAAATCAAGAGAGACTCTCTCTTACACACTCTTGGGGAAAAAAAAACTTAGGAAAAAGCTTTCTTTTTTGTAACTTCATATGCCCTTTCTGCCCTTCCTAAATTGTACAAAAGTAATTGACTCGGAAACGAAAAGCAATAGGAAGGCAGAATTCGTTAAAAAAAGAAAAGAAAAAAAATAGTGTCGAAGATATGGATTTCTTTTACAATATTTTAGATATGATATAAAATGGAAGAGGAATATGATATTAAAAAATGATAAAAGATAGAATATAAGATCAAAGAGTGATATATCACTCCTTGATGTGTATATTCTATCTGTTACCTTTCTAAATAAAGCTGTAACTCCTCTAAATGCCTTATTCGAAAACAACAATGGAAATGGGGATAAATCTCTTACGTAAAGGTATTACATTAAAACATTTCTCTTGTATTATTTATCTTGTCATGTCTGATATATCCTAAACATTTGTGTGCTTTAGATAAAGGATATATTGAACGTATGTATTATTTTCATTTCATATAAGAGAAGAAAACGATATATTTAAATAAATGCATTAGATCTACCTTTTAATTTTATCTAATTTTGTGATTTTTGAATTCTGTATGGGTTTTTTATCTATATCTTAGTATTTATTTTCATGTCATGGACATGTTTGTCAGTGGTCAGTATTGTTATTCATTTAAAAAATAAATGCACTTTTTAGACTACGATACAATTTTTCCTTTCAAATCATATTTGTTTTATTTTTACCTTTGATTATTTATCATTCAAGCTCTTAATCGTTTAGTTTTTTTCTTCTGTCTATATAAAGTACTATTTATTATTATATATTATTAATCCCCAAAATGTATTATTTATTATTAAGTATACATTATTAATCCACAAAAAGTATTATTTATTATTAAGTATATATTATTAGTCCACAAAAAATGTTATTTAGCATTAAAATTTGGCAATAATTACAGTTAAGTATTTTCTTATCAAAACGCAAACGATTATTTAAAAAAAATGTAAATGTATTCTGGTATCATAGATTATACTTTCCATTTCGGATTACTGGTTCAATTACGCAGAATATTTAAGATTTGTGCATTATGTGCTGTTTTTACATCAAATTATAGAGTTATTAAATGATTTCATTTTAGGTTAACAATCAAAAATTCAATGCACACATGACTTATGAGCAGACTGACTAAATGATCATTTGGAAATAAACGAAAATTTTATCTTTAAACGAATTTTTTTATCTTCTCATGAAAAGAGAATACATTTCTACAGATTCTTCTTCCAACATTTTGCAAAAACTTCTGATAAATATTACACTATACTTAATAATGGTGTGTTTATATACAATTACTGTATTCAGTGATCTGATGCACTAAAGGAAAAGTAATTCTAAATTCAACCATAAAATAAAGAGAAGTTTCGTTTATGAAGTGCTATTTTTTCCCTATGAGTCCAATTTTATTGAATATATGAATTCTGGTAGCTCATTATAACATGATTGCGATCACTTTAAGAACTGCTTTTTAAAATAATAAAAAGAAATATTCTTTCCTGGAAGTCTGCTTAATGAACTGACCTCCATTCGTATTGATTAAGGAGAAAAAGGCAGGAAAATCTTGGTACAATTATCTAGACTGAAAGTAGAAAAAGTTTCTAAAATTCGTCTTCCTGTCTTCGCTTTCTTACACAAATTTCTATATGAAACGTGACAAAAAAATTCCTCTAAAAAAGATACCTTAAAAATTTTCAGTACTTTACTTCTTTATTTTTATTAAATTTAAAAATTCACTGAAAAATGCAATCAATTTCTATGATATTTCTGTAAAATTTATCTATTACTCGTTTGCTGTTCATTATTTAATAAGTCACTAAAATTTGTTTAAAAATACATCTCGTACATAATGTTTATATATTATGTTTAATGTGATTAATCGATTATTAATTTATAATGACGAATAAAAATAAAAACGACGATAAAAGTGATGAATCGATTTATTTCTTTAATCGGCTAGTATAACTAACTATCGATAAAAGTAATTAATTGATTTGTAACATAGATGCGTTATTATTAATTATAACATATTAATCATGTTAAGTGTGATATAAATATTTATAAAGAAATTATGTAACAATTTGCAAATTTATCTTTGAATTTGCATTCAAATGCTATGTAATTAAGTTTTAAATATTAATTATTTGCTTAAAATTGCCAATTGCCTTTAATTTATAGTAAATTATTTTTTTTCTGCAAAATGATGATAACTGATGTTAAATTATTTTATTATTCGTATTATTGTTGGTTGAAATGTTTTATGCATATTATGAATATAATGTGAATATTTTATAATATTTCATCAGAAGTCGAATGTCAAGGGTAAAATTGATCTGATTGTATTTAAATTGAAACTTTTAAAAAAATCTGAAAAATTCTGTTCAGATATAACTTATGGAAATAAGCAAGAAAATTTTCAGCTTTTGCTTAATTTCAGTTATTAAACGGACTACATAAAATTTAGTATGTCCTGAGCAATCGCATATAATTTCGCACCTATCATTAAATTACTTCTTTACAATAACCCTTATTCCTTTCTTTAATCTTTACAAAGATGATAAGAAATTTGAAAATGATGAATTCCCTAATTATGTAGCGTTTAGGTTTTGGAGTTAAGTTTTACTATGATTTTGCTTTTAAACGATATTGGTATGGATATAGTACATTTTGGTATGGATATAGTTTTGGTATGGATATAATACATTTGAATTGTAATCAAATGATAAGGTTGACATTTGAGCCAGTAATCTACTCTACGAAAGTCTGCACCACATCAGTGGAAGTAGGTTTGAATGTCAGATTTAATGTGCATTTATAGTAGAACTTCAATAGAATTGAGTCTCGAACCTAAATCTGGTAGACCGAAAACCGAGGCCTTACCACCAGATCACCACTATCCCATATTTTATCGATTTCGGAAACGAAGTGCGTGTGTGTGTTTGTGTGTGTGTGTGTGTGTGTGTGAAGGGCAGGGGTTCAATATGTGACGAAGATTCAATTTATACGAGGTTGCGCAGTAAGAACAAGTATTTGGTAAATTGTGTCATTATTAATTTGATAGAAAAGTTGTCGCCCGACTGCAATTCAAAATTCCGAAGTTAGTCTCAAAATAGGCAGACATCCAGCAATTCAGATAGGAATCTTCTGTTTTTACTTAATTTAACACTCTGTTTTTACTTAACTTAAACACAATATTAATTTTTTCCCGTTTATTATTCAAACAATTCGGAGGGAGTTACAGTGCAATTGTAAACTGAAAATCTCCTTTTTCCATATACAGTAGCTATCAATAAAACTGACTTTTAAACAAACTTCTGTTTTTGTTTTCTTGCATACTAAGAATAAAAAAAAAAATTACAATTGCCCCACTCCCCCCCCCCCCCAAATTAAGATTTTAATGAATGTTCGCGTTTTAGACGCCTTGAGTTCGATAAACACATTTTTGGAAAAATGTCAATGAATCTGTCTGTGAACACGATATCTTAAAAATATTTTGAGCTAGACGGATAAAATTTGGTGCATGGGGTTAACACCAAATTCTTAGATTTCCATCAAATTTTTCAATTAAATCCATTTAAAGAATTTTTATCTGTCTAGCTGTTCTAATACTAGAGAACTCCATAACTACAAAATGTAAAGAGCTAGATAAATAAAACTTGATACATAGGTTTAGTCTCTAAAATGCATATTCTTATAAAATTTTGAGCCAAATGTATCAAAGCATTGACCGTGTGTCGGTTTATAATGTCTCATGCGTGCAAATGCAATTACTCAATAATGAATTCGTTATGGAATCTTTTGATTGCAATTGCAGTTCCATGTGAAATTTTGGTTTCAATCTTTCGAGAAAAAGGCATCCAAAATATACATTTGATCTTCAGGTACTTGTGTATTAACCGCACGCCAACGATTAATCACCAAAAACGAAATCGCCAAAGATCACTATCTAGTATTCAGCAAAAATACTAGATTCACGCCAATTACCTACATTTCGTATGTATTATTCTCTAATATCATGCAAAGTACTCATGGTCTTCATCAAGGTGTATAATTTTATGTGGGAGGGAAGGGTATAAGGGACATTTCTTATAATTAGAGATATTCACTGATATCTGATTATCTTTAATTATAAGAATTTCATGAACCAGTCTTAAGGAGGCCATTCTTCTTCCTTAATAAAAGCAGCAATAATGCAAAAAATAAATCTTTACACTACTGCATTAAAGCGAAATTAATTTTCTTCAATATGCATAAATTACTAGGGTCTATGATTCACTCATCATACATTGTTCCCCTTCGAGTAATTTGATTATTTTTGCTTTCGAATTTTACCTAACGTTTCGATTAACTATATATATATAATCTGCGACAATAACCCGAAGTCTTTCCCGGAGATCGTGATGATGCATGGTATGGTAAAAATAAACTTTTATAACTCGAAACAATGGACGGATGAGATGCTTCAACTTTCAAGGTCATCATCGTGAAAGGAAAAGTTGAAAGGTAGAAATGGAAGGCTAATGGCATTTTCGAAAAACGACTTGCGGTGACTTTTAAAAGTAACGTGATATTTTTTTCTCGTTTTTGAAGGCGAGGATGAGTATTGAAACAACTACAGTTTATCAGATTTTTATATATTAAAAAAAACTGTACCTATTTTTGGCTAGAACAGTTATTTAATTATTGCCTAGCAATTAAAAGTATTTATTTGCACATATCCAGAACATAATAAAACTTAAAAAAAAAAAGATACTCCAGAAATCAGTGGAAAAAAAGTTAACGGAAACCTGCAGTCTGAAGTATTGCAGCATAAAATGTTTTAGAATTCATTTGTATATTTTTATTTTATTTTTATACCTTTGCTTTTAATTATATAATGACAATAACATGCACAGAAAAAAATGCCGTTAATATCATCGCAAACGGACATCAGCATAAATCCGGCAATGTAAGCAATGCTTTAACAAAGGGGCAAACGCTGTATGGAAATGCTATAATTGAGGGATTTATTTTTTAATTTTAAAGAAATATAAAAATAATTTTTGTGTAATAATATGCTACAAATTATTGAGAGGAAAAACCAAAATGATTTATTTTTAGTTAAAAAAAATCAGTTAAAATTCTTGCAAAATGCAATAATCAAAATAAATAAATATTTAACTGTGAAGACAGATATTAATGGAATCGATATAATTTTTATAAATTTTCTATCCATCTGTGCTTAACAATCAATCTGAGAAGCAACGCAATTTAATAATGAATATCGAAACTACACCGAATTAAGCATATTGAAATGTAATACTCGTATTAAGCGACACAAATATTCAATGATAGCGTATCCTTCCACCTCAATGCAAATTTTATGAGAATCAGCCAGCAGTAAATGCAATAAAGGATTCAATTAGGAGGCCATGCTTAACTGTATTTCTCTGCGAAGCTCCAATAAAACCGGCTGTTTTCTATTTGCGTCACCAAGGACATAAACACATAAAAAGTGCTTCGAAAAGAGAATTAGATGCCCAAAATTCGGTCTCGAAATGAAAAATAATACTGCTACAAACTGCTAAGAAGAGAGATGATGTTGCTGATTCAATTATTACGAAAAGAAATTTGATTTTTGTTGATTGAAGTGCTTAGTAAATGGAATTTGTAAATAGCATGCCGACCAAATTTAATGCAATGGGAATAATTTTTTTCTGTCATTATCGTTTCCTAATTATGTAGTGTCGGGTTGTTAATTGAATTCTTTCTGATTGAAGTAAATAGTTTTCGCCACACATATGATTTTGTAAACAAGTGCAATATTTATTTAAAGAAGTCATTACCTCATACCTCGCGCTATTTCAAATGAATTCCCAGGATTTCATTAGATTTGTTTAACATTTGAAATTTTGTACAAGTATAATGAACGTAATGAATGAAAAGACTGAATTTAAAATAAATTATTTTGATATAAAGTTTTGATTTTTACTTTCCCTCTTTACTACGTAGTAAAGAGAAAGTTTAATAATCGTCAAAAAATTCAAGCTCCAGATTTCGACGAATCTCCACGTTTTATACCTCCCTGTTCTAAAAACACAATTTTAGAAAATGTCTGTCTATGATAAAGATACTCAAAACTACTTTAAGCTAGACGGTTAAAATTTGGTATACGATCTTTACACCAAATTTACAGATTTCTATCAAATTTCTAATAAAATCTGTTCGGAGAATGTTCATCTGTCCGGTATTTCGAATATAAATAAACACGATAACTACAAAACGAACAGGGCTAGATAGACAAAATTCGGTTCACAGATTTAACATTGAGTCAGATCCAACTAAGGGTTGACTGTCTGTCAGTCTATACTTTCAGAAATATGTAAACGCGATAATTCAAAAACGCAGTGACTTAAATATTTAAAATTTGGTTTGGGATTTTGTGACATGCAGTTTTGTGTCAAATTTCTATTTTAATCGGTTGAGAAAAATGTGTCTAAAACATAAATTTGATTTTTGGATGCTATTAACGCATGCTAGGGATTAATTGCCAAATAACTCGCCAAGAATGACACGATAGAATCAGTAAAAATGCTAAATTCACGCCAAAAGTTAATATTTAGTAATTATGGAACATCACTGTCATATATGGCATTACTTTGGCATAACAACTTTATTAGAGCATATGAGAGAAAGTTTGGAGAAACCACTCCAGCTGATTTATATTTATGAAACTATAAAGAATCATTTGATATAAATGATGTTTTGAATTATCATTTATTGTTTGCTGCCATATTTTATATTCCGTTCATTATTCAATGTACAAGAATTACTGAAGTCGATTTATGCTGATATGACAGTTATCAAATGTACAGCGTTAATTTTATTTTGAATTCTGTCTCTTATTTTGCATAAGAGGATAGGATGTGATTTCACATTGGGGTAGAAAACGTGCAATTACATGCTATGCAATAGTTGTCATGTTATTGTTACTTCATTTGAATCCATACCATTGCTGACACACCTTTGTATGCAATCAGATACACACTGGAAAGTTATTTTTAATTTTTCTTATCAGACTTTAACACACTGTTCAAAGTCTAAATGAATAAGCCAAGAAATAAATATAAAAAAATGATCGTAATAACTGTCTTAAATCTACTGATAAATATATTAGTAAAAATGAGTATTTTATTAAGAATTTCTAGACTTAAAAGAAAATATTTAGATAAATAAACGATACATGAAATAAACAAAAATTTGTTTTTAGGGAGGTATGAAATATGAAAAACTCATCAAAATCTTGCGTTCGAATTTTTTCATTCTTTCAATAATTTCGCTTTTTATCACTTCGTATAAAAGAAGGTAAAAATTACAAAACAGCATAGGTAAAGAGAATTCTATCAGAGATTCTAAAGAGTAGAAATTTTTGTTAATTCTTTTAATCAAATATTTTTCGTCAAAAAATTAATCACATTTTTCATTAATAAAAGAGAATACGTACTTGTTTCCGTTCTCGTATTTTAACACATGACTTGAAATTACTTTATTGGGAAAAATAGAAGTCTTTTCAATGTATTAAAACTTAAATTAGGGCATTGATCAATTCATATTGGTTTGCTAGAAATAAAATTTACTTCCACAAGGAGAATGATATTGCAAAGCTCTCACTTTGACTATCTTATAAAAATAGTTGGTTCAATGCTTCCTTGTTTGGTTAATTGCTCGTTAAGCCATTTTATTGATACTTTGATCAAAATAACATCATCTATTTTTGGAAAGATCTATTTTATAGCACGAAAGCATTTGAAGAAGCAAGTAAAGTCTTCTTTAGGGGAAAATGTTTTTTATGATACAGTAGGATGAAACTTGAATTATTTATAGTTAACTTTCTAATTTTAAATTATCAAAGTTAAAGGAAATTCGAACCTTTAATCTGAAACATCAATATGGTTTGATTTGTCATTTTTAAAATTTACTCTTGATATGGGAAAGGTAACTTAAAAAAATTATTTAATAGCATCACAACACGTAAATATAAAACCAATATTTAAAATAAAGAAAAGAATTGTAATAAAATATACTAAAAACATTTTTAAAAAATTATTAAAATGAGAGACAAAAATTGCTTGGAAAATGTGACTGGCATCATTAAATAAGTTACATTTTAAAGTTGGGATAAAATAGTATTTTTTTGTATGTATAATAATAAAAAAATATTAAAATTAGAAACAAAACTTGCACGAAAATGAAATTGGTATCACTAAAATGTTAAATTTGAAGTTGGCTAAAAGAGTTATTTTTGTGTGTGTATGTAATAATATGTTTAAAACATTATATAAACATATTGTAATAATATGTTTGTAATAATATACTGGGGAAAATCGAAAAAAAATGATTAATTCTTAGATAAAAATTTAATTACTATTTTCAAATTTTTCTTAATTATCATCCAATACCCAAATATTGCCGGCCAAATTTAATAGATTATGATATGCCTGTAGAATAGTATATACGATTTTTAACCATGCATGTCGTCACGTGTGTCATAATTTACAGTTATTATGCCAGTCTAAAGCATTATAATGTTGAAGACAAGAAAAAGTGTTTTGTTATTTAATAAAATGTTGCTTACTTGTACTAGATAGTGGAAGTTTTGTACACTCAAATATAATTTGACAAAAACATTTCGTTTTTCCGATATACTATATATAGAGAGAGACAAAGAGAGAGAAATTATCACTTAATAATAAAATTTCAAATGATTGTTTTTCCTGCAGTTTATAAATTCGAAGGAAAATTTGTCTTCCTACGATGTATAAATCAATTATGGAATGAAAAAATTAAAATACTAGGGAAATTTTAAAAAAGAGCATATTTTCCAAATAAATACTATTTTGAAACTTTATTAGCAAAGGAAATCCGTATGTAAAAATAGTAAATGATTTTTTTTGAAAAAATACTCTATTTTATCAAAGAATTCCAAGCAACCATCCATAAAATAAACAAATTGTGAGAGAAAAGATAATATGAATTAGCTCCTATTTACTGCTTCTGGGCTTGAAGGGTAGATATTTATTTAATAGAAATTATTTACAGTAAAATAAGCTATGGAGATTTAGTATTTCAAAAATAGTTCAGCAAAAATTGGCATTCGAGCAAAAGGACATTTCAGCAACTTGAAATCGATTTCAGTATCTTCGACAGAATAGACTCATTTCTTTAAATACAGAATAATGCAGAAATTTCAAAAAGAAAAGAAAAGAACTCTAAGCAAAAATAATGCCAAAAGCGAATGTAAAAAAAAGAATCAGAAAAAGAAAAAAAAAAGAAAAAGAAAGAAAGGTTGAAAGAAACTGATATTTTCTACCTCCACAACGGATGTTCCGCTTTTTCAATTTTTCTTTAAGGAAGCAAATAGAATTTTTTTTCTCTTCTTTTCTTCTGAAAAATGAATTTCTTAAGAAGTTTACTTCCAGGAATAAACCTATTGTTCCAAAATCTTGAAAGCTGTCTGTTTATACACAAGAGCTCTAGGAAATTTCTCACGAAATTTTGCTCCAAATTTTAAGAATGGTGTTTATAAGTTGGTGAATATTTTTCAAATTGGTTTCTATTGAAACGAAAAAAAAAATGATATTTATAGAAATAAATTTTTTAGAAGTAAAGTGAATATGTTGGAAGCTCGATTTTAAAGGCAGTTCCTGATTATGGTGGTTTAAAACTATTTTTATTACATTTTATAAATTTAAAAAATTGAGAAAATAAAGGCTTTTATTTTTCCGAATAATTTCATTGTTCATCAGATAAGAAATTTTCTTTCTTAATTAATAAATTCACGCTGAAAATATTAATTATATTTGATATCATAATAAAATATCTCATTAAAAACTTTCATTTAAAAATGTAAGAATTTTAAATCGGGATTCTCTTAAACTTAGTGAGAAAAAAAACTATAACAAAAATATTGTTATCCTATATTTGTAACAAATTTGTACGTATCAAATAAATTGGGCTTAATATCTTTTGGAAAAGTTACAACTGATAACACGAAAGAGCACTACTCGCTTTCAATACTGGGATGGCAAGCTTCACCATTCGAATACTTCACAACTTCGTCCAAGAATAGGGAAATTGAATAAGGTAGTCTTCTGACAGTATGTTATCCAAGATATCTGTTGAAAACTATTCTAAAATGTCAATATTATTAATGTAAATTAATAGAAAGTAGGCTTATTAAATCTCTTTTAATTGCAATTCTATTTAACCCATAATAATATTTCTTCCTTTTCCGTGATCGGACGATATTTTGAAGCCCGATGTACATGTAAAAGCAATAACAAAGCATAGCATTAAAGCATTAATTAATGATAAACATAAGAAATGAAATTAAACAAAAATGTTTTTTCAAATTCTAATGTAATATTTAAAATAAGTGGATTTCACTTTTTCCATCTTATAATGAAAATCTTCAAATAGCCACTTGCTATGAATGTTTTCGTAACTTCTATATACATCCTTACTTGAAATAGAGACCCATAGTTAAACAAGAATTGGTATAGATTAGTTTTTCTGTTGGAAGATATCCTCCTGATTTTTAAATGGTATATCAAGTTAATATTAGCAGTAAACACCAATACGATACCTTAACCCAGTTATTTTGAAGAGTAATTTTACATTGTTCCACAGAATAGATGTCCTTTAGTTTCATTACAAGTCATCTTTAAAAAAATACTCATTAATAATATTATCTGTTATAAAATCCCAGCACCTATATTAGTGATCCTTTAAGCATCATCATTATTTTTCATTTTTCATTACTATACTCATAGACGATAATAAATGCTATAACAATTGGACCAAAGAATTTTTTAAAATGAGTTCTACAATAACCAAGAATGATCTTACCAAAACCTTTTTACACATTCTCTAACAAATGCATCCCTACTCCCTACTCCTGTCCCAAAAAATTGTGGACTTAAGGTAAAATTGTAAATGCCATAGATTTTTATATTCGGGGTCCCTTCTTAAGAGTTTTGTACATCATAGTAAAGAAAATCGAATATGCATTTTGCGCGCCTTTTTATCGATGGCTTGAAACCAAAATTTGCTGAAAATCTACAATTTTAGTAGTAAGACCGTACTTTAAATTTCATTTATTTAACTCATTACGCTTTTGAATTATCGCATTTAAATGCACTTGAAAAACGAAGCGCCAGACAGTCGATACCTTGAAAGGTTTTGGCACAAAATTTTATAAAGATTCAAACTTTAAAATTTAAATCTGTATTCCAAATTTTATTCATTTAGTTTTTATATTTTATAATTAATGCATTAATTTGTAAAAAATTAATGCATTCATATTTATAATCATTTTTCTTCTAAAAATTAAATTATAATCGACGAAGTAGGATAATAAATATTTGTTTTTTTATAAAAAAAAATGGAAAACTTATTAATTAAAACTGCTTGTAAATTGCTAAATTAATGTGAAATAAATTAGAAAAAAAAACAATTAAAAGAAAGCAAAAAATGCTAGAGCAGGATCACTCTGGTCTCTTAAATTCTCCGTTAGTGTCGTAACTATTATACTATCTGGGACTGGGTAACGGCGGCACATTATTAGTATATAAGCTATGCAGAAAGTTTGAGAGCCATTTTCTCGAAATTGGCGGGCTATTGCGCTTTAATATTTTCTTGAGTGGACACTCTAAATGTATACAACCATTATACTAAATCTCATCTCGAACTGAATTTTCAACTTCATGCCCTTCCCTTGTGAGACAGACGTAAATCTTAAAATGTTTATTTTTTTATTTAATTATTTATTTGTTATTCGAGGAAGTTTGAAACATGGAAATTCGACAAAATTTTGTATTGAACATTACAATACATTCTCTTTGAAAGCTTTGTATTGCATAGAAGTATTCCATGAAAATAATTAAAATAAGAAATAACTGAAAGTTATCAGTGCATTTTGTTTCTGATGAAACATTTTAATCTTGAGAAGTATAACTATGGACTACCTAATGAAAAGATGTTGAAATTAGTTTGCGACGATGTACGCCGTTTCAGGATTCAGTTTTCATTGAAGCGAAATCAAATACACTAAGAATTTTAAAGATAAAAATAACAAAAAGATATGCTCGGTAGAGAATTTTAATTTCGAGAATACAGTAAACCTTCGAAAGTGGTCGAAATCATATCCTTTTTTTAATCTTCAGTAACATATTATCTCCATTCGCAGTCTTTGATTAGGAAACCAGGTCGAATAACTGCCAAATCAATCAAAAAGGAGAAAATGAAAAGTTATAAAAATGTGCCAGGAAATGAGATTTTTGTTGCGTAGAATAGCTATTTCAAAAGGAAGGAAGAAATTTTGATTAACAGCTCGTCGTAAATTCCTCTTTTGATAATAAAAAAACAAGAAGTAAAAAAAAGTTATAACAAAAACTGGAAATTTAAATTATTAATAATATAATAGAGAGAGTTACGGTTTTGAAATACATGAATACATTCATAAAAGATTAGTTAATAAAACAAATATCTGAAAACTTCTTGCAATAGAATTATAAAAAAAATTTAAAACCGTATTCGAAAAAAATAAGAACTAAATTTGGTGGCATATTTCAAAGCGTTGTAAAGCATGTAAAGCCTCGTTATAAATTTCCGTGTCTCCAACTTTTCTTCTATGTTTTTTTACACAAAATATGTTATTGTTTCATATTATTTAAGAGAAAGCGCATGTATTTTCGTTCAATTCCCTTATAATTTAAAAACACTCTCTTACTTTATAATTTTTTTTATTTGATACGCTTTTTCCATAAGTTTTTTTCATTGCATTTCATTCAATGAAGTAAAATTGGTAAATTAATGCAATTTTTTTAATCCTTTATAAACCCTTTAGATATCAAAATAAATTATTTAAAAGTTTTATTTCTATTTTAAAAATTCGGTTCGGTTCAGTAGCATTACTGAAGACAGATGGATTTAATTAACAGAAAAATACTTAAAAATATAATATTTTGATTATTGTAAAAATTTCATGTTGTATAAATATTTTGGAAAGTGTTGTCATGAAAATAAAAATTCGAGTCATTAAAATAAAATATAAATATCCTATTTCGTTAGTATTGATTTTAATACTTTTAATGGTCCCGCATATTTTTCGAATTTCTTTTGATAACAAAACATAAATAAAAGCATTATGTTTAAAGATTTTATTTTTATAATAATTAAACTACTTTTGTAAAAGAAGAAAATCGTATGTTAAAACTAAAATGGGAGTTCATTTTCAATTAAAAATTCTAACATTTAAGTAATTCACATGCAAACCTTATTTTCAGTAGTTTGAATAATTTATCGCTTTGAGAATAATTGATTAAAATTTCTAAAAAAATGTTGTTATATTTCACTTTAGTTTTATGGTTGAATAGAAACTTTTAATTACCAAACCGGCTCAATCACCATTAGTAAATAATAATATGCGACTATATTCCAATGGTGTGTAATTAGAGTAAGAATACAGAGAATTAATTGAATGAATGTTTCTGTGTTTTTTGGTATTTCATTATAGAGTAGAGAAAATTATTCAAAACACAATTAAAAGAAATAAATTGTTATAAATTTTGGTTCTTTAAAACTGGGACTTTAGAGAGAAAATATCAATCTTCAGATTAATTCATTGAATGAAATATTTGTAACTAAATTTCTATTTTATTTTCCATGAAGTCAAG
The DNA here is from genome assembly GCA_026543865.1 of Argiope aurantia. NCBI lineage: Eukaryota > Metazoa > Arthropoda > Arachnida > Araneae > Araneidae > Argiope > Argiope aurantia. The sequence goes on along the minus strand of JAPMOR010055244.1, from coordinate 116,298 downwards.
AAAAATTCTAAAGGTATAAAACGCAATCATATAAGATATGAAAGTATTTAATAATAACACCTTTGAAGCCATTCGCTGAGACTAATATTCACCAAAATTTTCTTTTCAATATTTTATGTAATTTGGTCTCTTAATAGTTTCTTTCACTTCTAAAAATTGTTTTTAAGTTTTAAATATTGATATGCAAATAATTTATACGATTAGGAAGTCTTACATTATTCTATTCATTAAACTATATCATTCATAATTTTTTGTCAGCTACAGTAAAACTTAATTTTAAATGAAAGTGGAAATGGTTGAACTGCAATTAAAGTAAAAACCGTTTTGCTAAAATCAAATGTGTTTTTTAAAAGGATCAATACAGAAACAGAATGGTTTGGCATTGAAACCTTATTTGCATTTCAGAATGGTTTTTTTTTAATAATTTCTGCAATATCTTAAAGAATGTTTTAATAAAAATTTCTCTTATTAAACATAAAATTTAGTTTTGCTTTCAAAAGGATTTAAAAGATGAAAATAATGATATTTTATTTTGTTTCAGTCAGCAAATGTACTTCTGAAAAATTATTAAATCTAAATTTTATTCAATCTTTTTTTCCAAAGGCTTCATATTCAGTGAAATATTCTTGACAATCCAAATTTTTATATTAAGATTTTTAAAACAAAACGTTTTTACTTTCTGCAACCAAATCTGACTGATTTATGAAATCTTGAATATCGCTATTTTAACGTAATCAACAATTTCATATTTAGCAAGTGAATAATATTTCTATAAAATTAAATTTTTCATTTATTATTTTGTATTATTTAAGAACTTATTTTTAAAGTTAGTTCTTTAATTAGTTATATTTTTTTCGATTAAGAGCAAAACAGCTGAATATAATAATTATATAATTTTAAAAAATAAAATTATTTTACAAACTTTGAATCATTCTTATTTTTGGAAGTTTACATTAATTCATTTAAAAATTAAGTGATTTATTTGATGCATTTGTATTAATTCATTTCTTTTCCGTTCGACGAATTAAAATTTTAATTATCAATAAAAACATGATGAAATTTATTTACAAATTGAAATTAAAATAATAAATAGTTATCTCTTATCTTCTAACTAAATAAAATACATTAAGAAATTACCTTTCAGTTTTCTGCATTAACGCTTGACCCAGTTTTTACAGACAGCAAAAGCAACAGCGCATCAAATCTTTCTCAAAAATTAAGGTTGATTTTGCATAAATTTGGTTCTCAAAGTCAGTTTATTTTATTTAAGTGACCCAAAAATGCTTACGCGGAAGAAAAAATAATGTAAATATTGCCCCGCTATTGTTGCTTTAATTCTTTTAAGAAAAGTAGGAAGTGAGAGCAGTATGACGTCAGTTCCAGTAAAAATTTTGCAGTTTAATGTGAAAAGGAGAGAAAGCGCACTTCATTCAGGTAATATAAAATGGGAAGCGGAAGACGTCATTTCCGTTCGAGATATTTGAATTTCACTAGGAAATGAATGCACGTGCTGATATTAACTCCCTTTTCACGCTGATCGGGTATGATTTAAAGTCACTTAAACAGATTTATTAAATTCATCAAATCAATACTTAGATATTTTCTCCTTATTTTTCTTATAAACAAATTCTTTCTTTATAATTCTGAATGAAATTTTTGTTTGGCAAATTATAAACAGCTGTTTAAAACTTTTAAGAAGCTCTGTAAAGAGTTCTTTAAAAAAGCATCTGAATTTTATATAAAAATCTGAATGATTCATTCAGTGATATTGAATTCAGATCGGTAGGTGATTATTGCTTTTCCCATACCGACAATAATTAGTTCCGGTAATGTTGTGTTTCATGCAATAAAAATGTTGCATTAAATGCAATACATTTATTGCGAAATTTCCTATTCTTTTAGCTGAGGGTATCAAACTTTTCCTATAAAGGCATAAATAAAATATTATTTGATGTTGAAAAACTATTTACTAAAATGTTATTAAAATTAATTTTTTTCAACTAACAAATATTTCTGGATTGCTATCAATTTAAGAAAAGGAATTTATTTAGCTTATGAACAAAAATTAATTTGATTTGTTAATTAATTTGTTTTATTAATAACTGACTGCAAATGAAGACATTTCGTTATAATTTGGATAAAAAAAAATTGAATCATTTAGGGTTTTATTCCATTCAAAAATTTGGCGAAAACTTATTAGAACCGTTTTTTCCCATTAGGAGTAGCTGCATTATTATTTCAAAATAATAATAATTATCTGACATCTAATTTTTATGTTAAATTTATATTATGTGGTTAAGGGTTCATTAACATTTTTCTGAAGTTCCTACCCTTTAACTTTCGTGCATTTTTTATTATCCAATTAATTTTGCATATGTTATTTTCTAATTACTTGGCAACTTCCATTTTGTGAATATGCTTCCTTGTTAATTCAATTAAGAATATACTTGATACCTGAAGACTCTGAATTATGTATAATTTTTGCATTGCATTAAAGTGTATTATTATGTTTTGTTCACAAATTATAAATTTGAGAAGCGATTGTTCAGTGCCTACATAACCAACAGACATGGAGATTAAAGAGTTAAGAGATGGCAATTTGTAGTCGGAATTAGTAAAATAGCTTATTGTAGACATTTAAGAGTTAACAAATTTGAGAATAAACTTCCAGTCTCCAAAAAGATTGGAAAACTGAATATTGAAATTTTTGTTAAATAAAAATAAGTATTTAAAGATATAACTTATTGCTATATTTCTGACATATTTAAAAAAGTATCTTGTTATATTTGTTAATTGGAAAATATTCCGAAATCTAAGATGTAAAGTATATCATCTAAAGAAGAAGAGATCCAAGATGTAAATCGAATGTTTAAGAAAACATTACTAAGTGAATTTGCTCGGGAATGAATACAAAAAGATTATTTACAATTTAATCAGCATGCTACTTTTACCTCATTTCGTTTCCAAAATTCATTATGATAATTTTTTTTCCAAACGATATCGTTCAGTTTATTTTGTAGACAATTCTAGAAAAATTCAACCAAAGAGACACTTTAAGGTGTATGTACACACCTTGAAACTTCGAAAATCGTTCAAAATATCGAATATTTTTTATTGCTTAATAATGTTCTCTGATCATTTAGCTTTCAAACGATACCAAGATGTTGTCAATATTCGAAATATTTCTCGAGTTATAATTATTTTTCTTGAGGTGCTTTCATTAAAAACTCTAGCTACGGTTTTTTTTAAACTCATTTTATGAAGAATGATATTTTTCCACTGTGTTGCTTCATTCAAACAATCATAACTCAACAAGAAATTAACCAAATGCAATTATTTATATATCAAAATAATTTGTATGAAATAGTGGATGTTTTGTACCTCAATGAAAGTTATGTTTATAGAAATAAATTTTTAATAGCTATTTTAAAGTTAAAACTACAGAAAAAATCTCGCTTTTTCTATTTATCGTTGATGAAAAAATTATTAAAAAAAACTATATATTTTTATAACTTGATTGAGGCAGGCAACAAGAAGACTAATATTAGGCATAATTTCCAACTAGAATTGTGTGTCTGTACAAATTAGAATTTGAGATATCATGTTTAAAAAAAATGCTAATTAGCTCATTAAATAATAATTAATTAATTAATAATTAGTGTAATATGGTTTTTTCCCCTGAAATGAGTTTAAACATATATTAATGTCCTATTGTGAAAAAACTGGAATTTTAAAGTTAAAATTTAAAAAAAAAATCTTCTAGTGTGTACGTACACCTTAAAGATGCGACTCTAAAGTGAAATGAAGTTTCAACCATTTGTCAAACTGAATGACGTCATTCACTCTTTGCTTCACTTTCGTAATCAGTTTGAAGTAATTAACTTTCTAAAACTATTTTAAGTGGTAATTTCGCTGACTCTTTTTTAACTGATTTGATGCCCGAGTACTTTCTGCTGACTTAAAGAAAAAAAGTCGTGTGCTTAAAGGTCATTTAACGAATGAAATAACTTTTAATTCTACACATTGCTTTTTCTTAACTTTGAAGCTTCATATTTCCAAATCGCTTTCTACTGTCACATAAGAAGTGGGAATTTTCGACTTTTTAATTCGAAAATTTAATTAATAAAGTGAGCGACATCTTAATATTTTTTACATAAATAGCTAGTTTTTATAAGAAAATGAGATAATTAAAGAAATTCGATAGCAAAAAAAATAAAATAAATAAAGATGTTAAAATTTATAATAAAAAAAGAAAAGAAAGGTAACCTTTTTTTACCTAAGAAATCGAAAAAAGTATACATATGATTATAAACTAATTGCAAGAAATTTCAGCTAATTCATTTGTTTGTTGTAGATTTTATGAAGTAACAATCATATTGATCATATTTCAAACCGATTTAAAAGACCTCTAAAAATCAAACCAGCTAAATTAATTATTTAGAAATAGATTTATAATAGTTTATACAAATTAAGAATGGCATTAACCATTGTTTTATTCTAATTTTCAGTTTAATATTTAGCTTCAAAATTAGCTTTTTACTAACTATTTACGACATATGTGATATTATGTGATGTAACATAATTCGAATAATCTCATAATAAAAACATTTCAAAATAGATATGATATAATCTTGAATATTAAAATAACGGAAATAATAATAATTCTTAAATATTGATAGCTTCTTACATTATACTCTTCTGAAATTTTTCAATAATTTTTTTTATAAAATAACAAAAGAATATCTTTGGAATTTTTTAAAAATTTAATCAACATTTTGTGGAATTTCAAAACATTTTTTAAGAAGAAATTTCTTCAATATCTGAATCACTTAGGTGTTGGAATAATATAGTTTCTCTGGTTATTTATTAGAACGGAAATGCAATCTCATTCGCTCTGTCTTTACAATAACAAGTATCGAAATGTTTTAGGAGATACAAAACAAAGCGTTACTTTTATTTTCCTTGAACTATAACAGTACTGAATTGTCATCTGCAGTACCTAAATAGCCTTCTTATAGCTTAAAAGTGGGATATTAATCAATCAGTTAAAAAGAGTGATCAATCAATCAATTAAAAATTCATGTTTTAGCTATAAACATAGGATAAAATATATTTTGGTGTTAGAGACATGCAAAAATTTCATGCTTATTCTAGTTCTCATGATAGTGAGATTTTACAATTCACCAAATATATAAACTTGCTACGTTTATGATTAAACAAGGCTTAAGAACAGAATTGATGGGGTTTTTTTTGCAGTTCAAATATTACTCTAAAAAACTTACCTCAGAAGAAAGGATTTTATCTCAGTTACTACAACAACATAGAACAACACAAAATCCAAATATGAATAAAATACTTGGCAAATGTTCCATGACTAACTGTACTTTAACAGAAAGTTATTGATAATGAACCAAATAAATATAAATTTAATCAAAGCAGAGAAGTTTGGATTAACTACTTATTTTGAAGAGCCAAAAGCCTGTATGCTTAAACGATGAAGAACTAAATAGAGGAAAAAAGTTTTTTTTGTTTAAAAAAAAATCGAGGAAAATATATATTAAGTATTCATCTTGAATGAAGCATTAAGAAAGTGCCACGATAGTCACGTGGCTACAAAAATTTAATTCAGCGTTTTCCTTAGATGATGTCAGATAGTTTGAATTTGCTGTAGTAATCAAAAAAGAATTGAATAGGAAAGGAAAAAAAGTACGGCGATAGTTAAGGCGTATTTTTAAAAGATTAATCGGCAATGAACAGCTAATATCTTATCTATGCAAAATATTTAAATACGAAGTATATGTAAAATACTTTGTAACCAAGAAGAATTTTATAATAAATAAATACTGTGAAAACAGAGATATAATGTTTTAATATTATCATTAAACTGAAATGCTAATAAAAAAGTAAAAAAAATGTATTCATATTTCAGTACTTTTAAAAATTTAGATATATGCAAATACATAATTTTACATATGAATATATTATACATAGATATGAGATTTGACATTTCAATGTACTATATAATTTAAAGATTTTACACATAAAATTTCTATTGATTATAATTATTAAACTGTGTCAAATTTTTGCATATTTTTTAATTCAGATACTTTTTATTTCCTTAATAATACCAAGAGTAATATTATGCTGCATTTAACAAGTGGGAGTGTCCACCCCCACTCCAAAAAAAAAAACTCTTTCGCATGCTCTCTAATAAAGGTGTTATCCCAGAGAACGCTTTGCATGGCACTGGCCCTTAATAGTTACGCAATATTAATCTTTGGTGTGAATATAGCATTTTTACAGAATCAATAGTGCCAACCTTGGCGAATTATTTGGCGATTATTCCCTGACATACAGTTAATAATATCTGAAAATCGAATATGTGCTTCAGATCTTTTTCCATACCAATTGAAATAAAGCATTGAACTACAATGTAATGGCAAACTCTCATACCAAATTTTAAATATTTTAAGTCATTGCATCTTTGAGCCATCACGTTGACATGTTTCTGAAAGATAGACTTTGTTGGATGTGGCCCAAAATTTGAAAGGTATCTAAACTACAGATTTTAATTCTGTGTATCGAATTTTATCTATCAAGGGCTCTTCGTTTTGCAGATATTGTATTAAATTATATTCGAGCAGCCGGATAGACAGACTTCCTCTGAGCGGAATTTGTTCTAAATTTGATAGAAATCTACAAATTCGGTATTAAGTCCATATACTTAATTTCATCCGTCTAGGTCAAAGTGTTTTTGAGTTTTCTTTGCCACAGATTAACAGGTTAACGCTTTTCAAAAAATGTGTTTTTCGAACTCAGGGAGGTTTAAAATGTAGATATTCGTCAAAATCTAGAGTTCGAATTTTTTATGATTAGTATACTTTCTATATACTACGTAATTAATTTTTATTCTCAATAAAGGCACAAATAACCAATTTAATGCAAGAGAAATGGAGATATCTAAATCTATCCGATCTATCTATATCAAATAGGTTAAATATAAATGCTGGATAAAAAAATTGAAGACTGACGTAAAACCTTTTCTCTCATAGATGAAATAGGAATTTTTATATAAGCATCGATTAGGAAAAACTTCATTTAAAGAAATTATATGAACAACTGACTTAAATGTTTGCAAGAAAACTATTTGCAATGCTGTTAGTAGATTTAGAATTGTCCACTAGCAAACACAGTTGTATTGAGCTTTGCATCAATACAACTGTGATGTATTGGTGCAAAGTACACTCATGTCCATAAATTAAGAATAATTCAAGTTCAGGAAAAGAAAGAGTCAGAAGCAAAACAAATGGGACTTATTTGTAAAGCCTATTTATTAAAAAATGGTAAAGAACAAAAAAGATGCTATATGTTTGATTTCATTAATAAAAATTGCGATTTTTTGATCCCTAGAGCAAATTACAAAAAAAAAAAAAATATTACATGGTTGGTATGATGGTTAATACATAATATGTCTCCTAGACGATGCAATACAGTCCGTACAACGCCTAGGCATTCTGAGTATCAAATTATCGATCTGATATTGGGGAATATTACACCACTCATCAAGCAATGCTCTCCGAAGTTCCGGACTGCAACTCGTCGGCCAGGCATGTCCCACACATGTTCTACTGTATTCAGTTTAGTGACCAGTCCATACGTGTGATATCCTCCAATCGAAGGCATTCGTTTACGATGTTTGCATGGTGAGGTCGAGCGTTGTCATCCATAAACACGAATTCTGCACCCATGGTGCCCCGGAACAAACGTACATGTTGTTCCATAATGACGTCCCAATAAATTTAGCCTGTCATGGTTCCAATTTGAATATGCATGTCAGTTTTGGAAACCAGAATAATTCCTACACAAACGAGCAATCTTGCACCACCGTAACGGTGTCGTTCAGTGATGTTCTCTTGGTGGTAACGGGTACCTGGCGCTCTTCATATGAAAGTCCGGCGAGAATCAAACTGCAAGCTAAACCTGGACTTGTCGGAAAACATCACACAAGCTAACTTTTGCGGTGTCCACAATGCATGCTCTATACTCCAGACTAACCGCAGGCGACAGTGAATTGCAGTAAGTGAACAGGCTTAGGAGCATATGGACCAATATGCCCTAAGCGTCTGTACACGATCTACCTTGAAACTGTCGTACCAGTGGCTGAAGAGAGCTGACGAGACATCTCCGATGCTACGTCTGTGTTTTTTTGGCAGTAACTGCCAAACACCGGTCCTCATTCTGCGTTGTAATTCGGAGGCGACCTGTGCTGTAACGTCTACTCACATTACCATCATCTTGGAATCGTTGCCAAAGCCTGGAGATGGCACTCTGGGTGATTCCAAGTTCCTCGTATACTTCCAGCTGGCTACGCCACATTCCAGACATCCGATAATTCTACCATTTAAAAAATCATCCAACTGCATCCTTTCTGTCATAACTATGCGGTTATTGCACTGAAAGGCTTATAAAGCGCTTGCGAACAACTTTACTTCTTTGCCTGTATTCCTTATACATCACTCTCTTACACTCTCGTCATTGTGACGTACTATCGGTGTCATCTGGTGGCTTCTTGCAATTTGCATATGAATTTTGAAGATGTGTGTAGTCAATTTACTGGTGATATATGTATTTTAGACTTCGATTTCCGCGTGATTCTGAATTATCCTTAATTTATGGATATGAGTGTATATTACAGTATTGTATATTTTTTGTATGTATATACAATACAAATTATTTTATCTAAATAAATTAAACTCAATTATTTAGTATTTAGTTTAAATACTAAATGTGTATTAAATCTAAATAAATTAAAATATCGTATTATTTAATTATTGCTTGTAATATATTTTATCTAAATAAATTAAACTAAAACGCTAATTTTTAGGTACACAATAGAAATCTAAATTACTGTATAGATTTTCATCAAATTTTGCTCACAAGTACTATGAAGGTGTTAGAAAGGAAGATTTTATTGGAAGTTCTGTGATAATTAATTCAATAGTTAGTTTTCTATTAATAAAAAATATGTTTACATCTCGTATTGCGCAAGTACCTAACATTGCTGCACTCAGTATTTGGTTCGTGAATTGAATTTAAAATAGCCGAAACATCGGAGTAACAAAAACAAACAAACAAACAAAAAAGAGATAATAAAACATTTTTTTTAACCTTATTGATATTGAAAATTGCTTCTTTAATTTAAAAACTGCTTTGAGATTTAATATTACTTAGATATTGATTCGATAATTTTTTTGGATAATGAAGGAAATTGAAATTTGCTATTGATCCAAAATTATAAACACGTATTTAAATTATCCCTCACAATGTTCATTTTCATGTTGTGTTATTGTTAAAAAATAATCCGTTAGTTATAAAAAATGCAATTTTCTGTTTTTTTTTTTTTTTTTTTTTTTTTTTTTGAAAAATTGTTTGGTACAGTCGATAATTTCTTAAGAGACTGCAATATATTAACTTTGTTGTAACATATTTTTTTTTCATTTTGATTAAAATAAAATTGCAGACAATAACAATATTTTGCTATGTTAATATTAACTAGAAAATATTTCAAATTAAAAATATTATATATACACACACTAATTTGACAATATATACGCATATTAATTTGTGTTATAATTGTAATTTTTACAATTAATATTTGTTTGGATAAGAGGAATTTCAAATGCTGAACTCAAATACTGAAATGTAAGAAAAATTTTTAGTAATATAATACGCATTACGTAAAGCATAAACATAATATCTAACTAATTTTTTATTAATTAGATATTACGTTTCAAAGATAGAAAATTTTATTTCACTTTTAGAATTGCTATTTGCTTTCGATAAAAATATAGATATTTTAAATTGGTTATTAATTTCCCCTCTGGTTGTAAACAGAGATATCAAATATTTGACTCAATCGACACTCGGATACTTGTTTCTTCCTTCGCATTTCCTGAAATGCCTGGCATCATGCGAACATTAAAGGAATTAATACCATTCAAGCAATAATTCATATAGAAATTCTGAATATGATTGAGTCTTTTGTAATTGTTCTCAAGCCACATTTAGCAATTGAAGAACTGTGCTTATTGTAAATTAACTAAATGAGATTTAGCAGGCAAAGGATAAACAATATTTTAATGTATCCTATATTAGTGAATGCTCTATAATCAGATCAATTTCACAGCAAAAATTGATTTTTATGATTAGTTGAGTATCTTTCAAGGGAATATCTATTAAGATTTGATCATTATCATGAATTGCTACGTATACGGAATTTATATGTTTGATATTTCTTAAAATATCTTATCCTTCATGTTCATATGAATTAATTATAATCTGATATGCAAATGAAATCTTTAAATTTAATAATAATTATCAGAGAAAATATAATGAGGGGCATTAAGTAAAGATGGCATAATATCCTATGATACTCTAATATATTTTTTTCATTATTTGATTTGCTTTTTGTTTTTTATTTATTGCACTTAAACATTTGCTGAAACATCTGACGAATGTAACAGAAATATATCCTTATGTCCCTTCCACATGATTATCAATATTTATAAGCATACACCTCTGTTTGTACAGTGCGCGAAAAAAGTATAAGGACAACATGTAATTGCATGAAAATATGCTTTATTTCCATTTCACCTAAATGAACTTTTTATATTTCTTACTTCTGCTGCATAATTTTGTGATAACACTTATACCACATAAAAAAACATAATTTAGCTTCAAAATATTGATTTTACAAAATTTAACACGAAAGGAAATACGGAAAAAATTATAAGGACATGTTGTAAAATACTTAAAAAATGTTTTAATAATCAAGAACACTACCTTTTTTTTCAATCACTTGAATAAGCCGAGAGGTCATAGATCCTGAAAGATCTTTTAAAATGTCCACAGATATTTTTTCCCAAGCGTCTTTGATAGCGACGACAAAATCTTGTGTACATTGATACTGTGTGCCGTTTTTATAAACTTCTCGGGCTAGAAGTCCCCATAAGTTTCCGATTGGATTAAGATCGGGACTTCTCGCCGGCCAATCAAGTAAATTTACAGAATTAGCTCCAAACCAGAGTTTTGCACTCGTAGAAACGTGTATCGAAGCATTATCCTACTGAAAAATATAGTTCCCTGAAGTAATTAGTGGCGCTTCAGGTAACAAACTTTCTCCTAACATATCAACATACCTGTCCGAATTCATTTTACGGTTGATAAATACAATTGGAGTGGTTCCATTTGCCGCAAAAGTGCCCCATACCATAACCGAGCCACCACCATATTGACGTCTGGAAAGCACTTCCTTGCTCTTTCGCAGATCATACCAAAAATAACGAAAACCATCAGGTCCATCAAGATTGAACATTTTTTCGTCCGAAAAAATTACATCAGCCCACTTTTGACCAAGAGAAATGTATTTTTTGGCAACGTAAACTCTTCTTTTCTTATGATGATTTGTAAGAGGGGGACGTGACACTAATTTCCCATAAGAAACTTGAGGATGTTTACTCAAAATATTTTGAACAGTCCTTGTTGAGCATGGTAAACTCAAATTTTGTCTAACTTCATTTGCGGTTTCTCTTTTCTCGCAAGCTCTCCTTACAATCATTCTTTTTTGTCCACGAGTGAGAATTTCTGGTCTCCCAGTTCGCTTTTTCATACCATACATCCCAGGATTTTTTTAGAAAATTATAAACCACCGTTTTAGATCTCTTAATTCTTTTTGAAATTTCCCATCCACTTAATCCACATTCTCGAAAAGCAACAATTTTTCCTTTTTCAGAGACAGAAAGTTGAGTTCCTCTGGGCATCGTTTAAAAATTCACACTGAAAGTCGCCGAGTGGGAAATTCTTTTCGCAAATGAATCTTTTAACTCGGAATTGTCATTTTATGCTTTCAAATATGCAAATTTTTAAATAATTACTGGAGAAAAAGCAATGTCCTTATACTTTTTTCCGTTTTCATTTAGGTTTAAAAATCAAAATTTAAATTTTAGCAGATTTAAAATTGAAAATTTTAATTACTTTACGCATAAAATATTTTAGTTTTACTTCTATTTTTGCTGCAAAAATTTGCATACGGTTCTGTAAACAAGGCTTCTAGATGTGGCGATTTTTCGCGTGTCCTTATAATTTTTTCGGGCACTGTAATATCGGACGGAGTTAAAAATACCCCCTCCTGTTTGGTCTGTGTCATCCCTGGAAGCTCAAATCCTAACTTCTGTTTTGGAATCAAGAGAATCGGCCAGTTTTTTTAATGCGTAAATTGAATAGATTTATCTATGTGCTAATTAATCTAAGTATTAATAATGTTTTTTATTTTGGATTTTAGCAAAGAGCAATGAGTTGAGGTCTGAGATTTTTTTTAAAAAATTATATTCTCAATTCAATGACAGAATAAGTTATATAAGAAGTGGTTGCTGATATTTTTATTCACCCTTTTTAAAATTTTCTGTTTGGAAATTTACCTTTTTCTGTTAGTGGATCTCTATTTATTTAAATTCAAATTTAAATATTAGTTTTGATTCGAGTGTCCGTGAACATTATGCATAAAAGATCCATGCAACTGCAAGAAAACAAATTTTAGCAAGACAGAGAATTGCCTTTGGAAGACACTACAAAGCCAAGAGACATTTAATCAAATCTAAGATATTATTAACTGGATAACAACCGTCGGTACTTTTTCATGTTGTGGACACAAATTTCTCCAAGCTAATTTTATTGCACAGTATGAAAATAAAAAAAAAAAGAAACAAAAAAAATGTTACGAGCTTGGATATTCAGTTTGTCATCGATTGTATCATTTTTGGCGGCTTTATCGTCTGTACAGGCGAAACGGAAAAGTACCCAACCGTCAAGGTGCGAATATCTTCTAGTCTAATAAATAAAAATCTCGTGTCACGGTGTTTGTGTTCGTACTCCTCTGAAACAGCTCGACCGATTTTTATGAAAATTTTTATGTTTATTTGGTAGGTATGAGAATAGGTTGTAAAGTATATTTCAAAACGCTAGGTAATTAGGGTGTCAGTATCCCATGATTCCATGTTCAACGTACGCTGATGAGATCAACGCTTGCTTGAAATCATCGCCATTGTGGTGTAATATTGGGAAAAGTCCAGCTAAAAATGAGCATGCGCGTCCAAATGCTACAAGATCCATCTGCTGACAATTTTTAGAACAACCAATTCTCGGACCAATTGTTAGATATCGGTGATGGTAAAGTTGCTGTCTATTAAAATACTGAATACATAAAATGGCCCACTAATTTCTGCACTATCGTTGATTTGAAAAATGCTCTCATTGACAGCATATTTCTCGATGTACGCACACAATACATGAATCATGCATGGCTGGGAAAAAAGCCATTTTGGCATAAAAAAATATGGACGTCGAAGATTTAAACTTCACGATACAGCAGTCGTTGCCAGGTGACTTGGTATCATAAATTTGCGATGCTAACCAAGTTGTAAATTATCCAACAGTTTTTGAACTCACTGGATTTGCCAGGCATGTCACCACACCTTTTACGACTGAAAGTTGGATCTCCGGTTTTTTTATTTCGAAATTTGAACCCACCACGACTGAACAATGGCACGCTATTGATCATTAAAAAATTGATGAAAAACGTTATCGAAGCCACCGTTTTGAATGGCAAATTCCGAGCCGAAAATGTTTTTCTGCCACGAATTCCAATGATTTTCACAGACGTGGCAATCGAATTCAAACGCGTTCAATTTCCTATTAGATTCGCATTCGCAGTGACAATCAATATGTCGCAAGGCCAAACGATGTCTGTTTGCATCTTAGATTTGGGTACACCAGGTGTTTCACAAGTGGCATGTTCTCGCGTGGGCAAACTATCGAGCTTATTTGTGTTGGCTAAAGACGGACTGAGAAAGAATATCGTACACGCAATTGCTCTTCGAAATGAATATTGATTTTCTTTATTTCATTTTTATACTTTAGGATAAAATAATATATTAATTTTTTCACTTTACGTTTAACTTTTAAGATATCAAACACTGTATATGTTCGTTACGTTAATGAAATACATTGCATTGAGAAATGAATGGTGGGTGTTTTTTTTAGTTTTGTTTTTATCGGCGATCATCGTATATATATATATATATATATAACGCTAACGTACGTGGCACAGAAATCGATCTTATTACTAACTGTCGAATAGCACCAATCAAATATTAACAAAATATCATACAAATACCTTACAGATAACTAACGTGGTAAGGCTTACGTAATGTACAGTTTCTCGCCAAGCACATCAAAATCCTACCAGTCGTCCAAAAACTCTCTAAAAGTCTGCAATCTTGGATGTATACCAGAAATGTTAACAAACCGTTTTTAAAGTTACTATAAAAAATAGTCACAATTATATTTGGGGAGAAATCATTCCAAAACTTTTCAATTTCGGCACTTATATTAATCTTAAGTCTAGCAATAATCGCTATGAATTGCCAATGGAAACTGATACTCATATCTCCCAAAATAATCTCATAAAAAGTTTTATGTATCTTTTTAAGATTTGAAAAAATACCTTTGTAATGATATAAACTTCATTTTCGTTCAATTTTTCATTTAACTTCGATAATAGTTTTAATTCAATCTGATACACTCTTTGAAATATTGTTTTTAAATGCTATGATGGAATTCAAACTCTCCATCAAAACATTCAAGCACATTCCTTTGCCAATCATTAAATACGTAATAGGATTTTTATTTAAGCTTTTATTTTGTAATATGTACACTTTTTAAATTGCAGTGAATTGTTTTATTTGAATTCATGTGTTTTAGTCGTATCAAATTATAAAGTGAAATGTTTTTTTAAAGAAATGCATCTTATATTAATAATTTAACAGTCTCAAAAGTCAGTAATTTAGGCGAACCAATTAGTCAAAGCGGCTAGTATTTTATAATCTTTAAATCAATGAATGCACTCCTGGTGAAATAAAGAGATTTAGCATGTTATATATTTTATACTATTAGATATATTTTTGCTATATTAATATTTTAAATAATTTATTACCACTATCCTGTGATTAAAGTTTATCTAGCCATGAAGGTTTGAATTTCATTAATTTAAACCAGTTACTGACCACTTCATGAAGGCGCTGCCACTTGTTTGGTGGATCTTCATCGAGGTGGTCATTAAATGATTTAACATCGTCTGAAATATTCGTATTGAATAATATACACTAATACACACTGCTTCTGCTAATTTTATTAGCTGAAGAGTAGCATTTATTTTGTTTAAAATGTTAGTTTGTCAAAAATATTTTACAATATATTATTAATAGGAACGGAAGACACTTTATAAAAATTTAGACATTTTAATTTTTCAGAAAAACATTTATTGGCCTAAACAATGTAAAGTATCTTTTCGTCATTTAAAGTATTTATCAATCAGAATAAGCTCCTCTAACAATTTAGGTATCAGCTATTGTAAACTTGTCATATTTATTACTAGTCTCTTCAGGAGACCAGCTGGTTCACCGGGAATCAATCATATCGATCATTCCTACAATTTTTTTGACATTAAAACTGTTTTATTTTAATTATCTTACTTTTCGTGAGTATTGTATACATGAACCTTTCAAATGAAGATAGTCCCATGACATCATTGTGCTGTTAAAAATGTAAATGTGTGGTTGATTTATCTTATAAATTTAGCTGTATTGTAACTGCACTTTTCTTGTACGTTTGGTAAACTACATATATATAAACAAAATCCTTCTGCTTTAACTTTCAACAATCGAAAAAAATTGCGCGATCCGATAGTTGAGGAAATAATGAAAATGGTTTGAATTGTTGAAATGAGGCAAAACAATATTTTCAAAAAATTCCCCAAATTCAACAAAAAAATGAATGACTATTAAATTGGTATTATTAAAAAAAGAATTTTGAAAATTTTGAACCGATGTAAAAACTACTTTTTTGTGCAGTAATATTTTCAAAAGTTATAACGGAGAAACGCCAAAATTCAACTGAATTTTTAATTAATTTATATATTTTACATAACTTCCTTACAGACCTCATTCACCGGCGTCCCCTCATCTCTCCCTCAATGGAATCAAAATAGATTTCTTAACAATTCAGAGCGCTATCTCTTGTAAAATGGGAATTCAAAAATCCCAAAGCTTACAGGACAGGTAAAATTTCCTTCGCCTAGCTTACTCCACACTTGAATGATCGAGTTCATAGGCAAATAAGAAGATATAACTCAAAAACTGATTTTTTTTCTCCATTCAAGAGGATTTAAGCATGGAAGTTCATTAAAATCTCGAGATAAAATCTCCTTTGCTAGTTTCAATACTTTTTCTTATATACTTTCTGTACGAAGAGCTGAAAATGGAATAAATAAAATGAATGAAAGAGAATAAATATTTTTAGTGTAAAAAACCTCATGAACAGCAAATGCTTAGTAATGTCCTAATGATGCCCGCTAATGATTTTTGAATAATAAGGAATTATATCAACCACATTATAGTTTCCTCGAGTTGAAGGATGTATAATTTTTTCATAAATTAACTGTAAAATGTAGACAATGACTTCTTTAAACTCAAACAAGACAATGAATCAACTTGTTTTATATTATCATGTCATCTAAAGGAGCCATTAAACACATTAGAAAGATTATGAAGCACAATAATTGCTAAGTTATACATAATACTTATATTGTTATGTAATACTTTTGTTAAAATTTCTAAGAATTTTTCTTATCGTACCTATTGTTTCTATTTTTAATTTCTTTTGTGATAGTTTTTTTTCTTTTTTGTAAAACAGTAGATAAGTATAAAATTTTCAAATAAAATAGAAAATTATTTCATGGAAACATTTTTAAAGAGTAATGCCATCTCCAAAGATTTAAAATTGGGCTGGAAAACACAAAGATTGATGCAAAAAAAGTACATATCATAATTTCTTGCAAAATTTGGTTTCAGAACAAGATCTTGAATAGAAATAGCCTTCCAGAAATCTTATAATTAAAGAGTATATAATTTCAAATTTTCTTTTGCAATTTTTTCACAAATATTTTATAAAAACTATCCATTATGTGTAGGTTTTCTATAAATCAAGCTTAGTATAATAAAATTTGAACAAAATGGAACGATTTCAAATTATGGATCCCTGGCAAATGTAACCGATTATGTTTTCTGGCAGTCCATTGTTTTAGGTTGTGCACTGACGTCTTATTGCTTTTCTACTTATAAAATTTGCTTTGAATTCCAAAATTAAGTTGATACTGTGGGTTCAACATCTTCTCCGTTAGTTTTTATTGATTCAGCTGACAGGAAAAGCCTTCTAAATATATAAAATACAGAAACCGCATAATTTTTTTGTTTGAAAAAGCATCTCGAATCGCTATTCTCAGCATTCTTTTTTTTTTAATTTTTTTTTTTTTACTTTCTCTTATTCCAAATATGTAACAAAATCTCAAATAATAATTAAAAAAACCTTGAAATTTTGTTAACGTTTAAATTTTAGATCTTCTTGAGTAAAAAACAAATTTTTTGGGAATTATATCTGTTTGTGCGTAAATGTAACGGTTAAGTTGGTAACAGATTATTATAAAGAATAACCAGTTATTATGAATAAGCCGGATCGCCGGTAATATTGGTTACATTTAATGTCAGTTAAATTTTTTGTATATAACTTCATATCCATTATTCCCTCAAACTGTCAGTCATCAATACTCAGTTAATTTAATTGTTTCACATATGTTCTCTTCATATAGTCAAAAAATAGAAACAAAATTCTAACAGTTTTATAAAGAAACCTGTTCAAACATTAAGAATATTAAATTTTAAAAATAAATTCCAATTTCTCAAAAAAATTCGACTTTTCAACGTACCTACCTTAGCACCAAGAAACTTAAAATGGTCGACTTCTTTTAAGGCACATCCTTTTTTTAAAATCATTTTGCTATATAAACACACTTTCTTAGCTGAGAAATTTTATTAACTTTCTTGTTATAATGTTATATCATACTGTCGTAAAACTTCTGTACACTTTCATAGATTCAGAAAAAGATATCGGTCAGAGATCAAAAGATGACGCCCAGAGTAAACATGGTATCTTGCACTGAATTTAGCTACCACGGCAGTTTGAAAAGCTAGTACCGATAGAGAAAGATTATTTTTCTCTTCACAATGGGAAAGGGATGATTAAATTCAATTCGATTTTCGGTATTGCATTTTAGTGTTTTGTACCTTTTGTGACCTTTTTTCCTCATGCAAAGCCTGAAGGCAGGTTCACAAAAAGAATTGATTTCATTGTAGTTGAACGGGCGTCACTCCCTGCCGCCCCGAAAGCTAAAGATATTGTTATCTAGAGGTTATTTTAACATTGTGTATACGGACAAAAGTTTCATACTCAATAAAAATGGCAGCTGAGAGGGATGGAGGACCGCTTAGTAGGCAATGATTACATTTCAATCAATTAATAAAAAAGAAAGACAGTAACATATTGCTTACAGTTTTCTTTTTGTCGAAATATTTGACTTTCTCTACCTATAGAAATAATGATGAATGTGTCTGTGTTGCCAGACTATAGTACAGGCCAGTTAACGACTTACAACTATCAAATTGATCACATATATATTTAGGAGAGTTGAAATGAGAAAAGTTGGAGGTTTTTTTGAAATTTTAATTAGAATTTTTAATATAAAATTAAGTTAAATTTTTCCACGATAACATCTCAAAATATTATTACACAAAAATGAATTTTACACCATTTTAGAATTTTATAAATTAACTTATTAATGATTGTAATTTAACAGCCATGCAAGCTTTTTTAAAATTTTGTAATTTTTATTTTATTTTATTTTATTATTTTATTTATTTTTGCCTAATATATAACAACAAATTATATTGCTGTTTTGAAATTTATACCGTTTTCAGTGTTTGATATAATATTTAATCTCAAGATTTTCTTCCATTAATTAAAGCCTCAGAAGATGGATTATCTTTAATATTTGTGCATTTTGCAAGAGAAATATTAAAGTGAAGTTTTAAAACCGTAAAATTAGAAGATAAATGAACCGGATATTTACGTTTTTAATAGAGTTATGATACTAAATTTGGGAAATTACATTGATTTTTATATTTGTATTTACATACATTATAATGCTATTTTACATCCTTAGATGCTATGCTATTTTCTCAAATATAGTATACTGCCACAAAGATCCAAAGAATAACAGGTCACAAAGTAACACTTTATCAAGTTTATTAGCTCTAAGCTACATGCAGGCGAAGATCTGACCGAACTGCTTGTGGAACTCAGAATTTATACCTTTACAGAATAATCTAGAATTATAAAGTAGGTTATAGAAAGTTGTAGAAGCTTCTAGGACATTAAAAAACGAGTAACAAGAAATTTAAATTAAAATTTAATCTTTAAATTAATGCAATTTCGCTGGGATTCGAACCTCTGACCTTGTGCTTCGTAAGCACGTAATTTACCTCTGAGCCCCGCTGAATATGTGCAGATCTTCCTTTTGTGCAAATATGATAGAATTTTCTCACTAAAATTTTCATAAATTAAAATCTAATTCATATTTCTTGTTCAAATATGGTATAAAAATTTCTCAATATGTTCTGTAGTTCCTGAAAAAGAAAATAATTAGTCTATTTATTTAGAAATATTTTATAGTTGTTTAAGTCATTCAAAATGTGAAAAAAATTGAAATTCTCGTGTTATTTATCAGTCGAACGCCAATATTTAAAGAATGAATAAAAATACATCTTATTTTTTTAATACAGGAATTAGATAATATATTCCTTAAGCTATCTGCAAAATTTTAATCAAATTATTTAATAAACCTCTAAACTAGAAGCTTTTATGCTTTATACTTCTTTTTCACCAAAAAGGCCCTTCTTTCCAATCTTAAAAAAAAAAAAAAAAATAGAAAAACGTTTGCCGCTTAACTGATATATTTCGGTTTCATATATGTTTTTTCAAACTTTTTTATGCAGACATTAAAAAAAATCGGACGTTTTTCAAAAAATTCATTCCGAACGGAGTCATATAAATAGAGGCTCGAGGAAAAGATTTCCGTCAGTAAAGAAAATATTTTATAATTGTTTAACAATACAAGATCGAAGAAAATTCCTATGCTATAGTCTAGAAAATAATTTGGGTCCCGAATTTTCAACTGAAAATTGAAAAAAATTTCAAATGCTTTAAACATCGAAAATTCTTCTACTAGCAATGAATGATTAGATGCATTTCGTCTTCGAACCAGTATCATTTTTAACCCTTTAAAGGGCCATTTTTTTCTAGTCATATTATGTTAAAATATATTTAGGCTTGAAATTAGAATAAGAAAAGGGATTCATTTATCTTATTAGATAAATTTAATTTGATTAATTAATTAATTTGGTTAATTAATAATTAAGTAACAAACCAAGACACATCATTTTGTGTGAGAAAGAACTGAAACATCTTAGTTTCTATTTTACTAAAAAAATTTGTCAGAACTTATGCCAAACTACATAATTTCTTACAAAGATTGATAAATTTGGTAGGAAGCATACTTCCCAAGGCCCTGGAAAGGGTTAAATCACAGTCGAAATGGCAGATGTCAACGACAATTCTTATGAAGATTGTCTGTAGCAGTGCCATTGACTTTTGACAAGCTATGAAGATAAAGTATTTTAAATTTGGAATGAAACTGAATTGGATTTGCGTGTCGCACTAATTAACAGTTTCAGTGAAATGTGAAGAAGCGAAAGAGGGAAAAGTCTGAAAGGTATGGCTAACAATTTTATCTTTTAGAAATGAAAAATCCTTTAGAGAAGCCGATCTTGCTTTTAACAGAGTAGTAGTTGTATAATGTTTCACTGTAATTCAAATTTGTTTATTTTTCACGGATATAATTCGGGATTATTCAAATACTGCATAAATAATGTTAACGATTCTTTTAATATGAAAATAAATAAATATATAAATATTTTTCATATATGCTTTCATTTCTAAAGGGTATGGGGGAGGGGTTCTCCAATCTTTTTAAGGCATGATGTTTTTATGATGCTGAAAATCACTATTGTAAAGTGAAAGCTTTCATTTATGAAATATTGTTATACAAGCATTCTATAGAGAAGTATTTTTTTTAAAATGTCTATTTCATCTGGCACATGAAAGAAGAAAAAAAAATATTTTGAGGTAACTTACTGCTTAATTCTCCTCAACTATTATGGACAGGGCGTTTACTTGGAAGGCAGCCATATGGAAAGTGGATTACTTGTTTGTTTTCAGTTCTCATAAAAAAAAGAGGATATCGACTATCTCATGCAGTGGAATAAACAGAGTTTTAAAAGAAAGAAAGATGACAAGAATTTTTGAAGAATGAAATTGTTCGTGTAAGATGGTGTCGATTTGAATTTCTCTCTCTTTCTCTCTCCCCCCCCCTTTTTTTTACTATCACAATAAACGAAGTTTTTGATATCTAAATGAAGCCCTTTGTAAAGTTTTTTCCAATCTTTTTAAAAAGATAAAATAATGAATAATTATGTGTGCTGATAAAAAAATTTTAAGCATTTTTTTTATCATTTTAAATACTTTTTTAGCAAAAGAACAAAAGCAAATATGAAAAGTTATTAAACATGATTCTTTCAATTTTGTTAACAAAAAATTAAAAGCGAGAAAGAAAAGACATTAAATATATACTGAAAAAAGCACGAAATTTTGCAGAAATTCTGCAGCAATAACCGCCAATCAATAGAAATATAAAAATTTCACGCAATTAATTTATTTTTAACTTAAAAACTACTTAACTAAACGAATAGAAATTAATTCAGAATATTTTTAGTTTATTTATTTAAATAAAAGTTTATTTCTTACAAGATGGTCCATCTTCTAAATTTGTTTCGTCGACTGAAGAGATTAGAAATTTTGAAAAATTGTTTTCTGTAGTCTGAATTACCAATAAATATTTTCCGCCTTACTTAGAAAAATTAGAAGTTCATATAAAAATTTCTCAGATTTTGGCTTCATGGTTTTTCTCGGGTTTTACATGAATAAGGAAATTATAAGGATTCTTTTGATAAGTTTTAAAGCACAAAGCATACAATACAAACTTGGTAAGCCTCGAATTTTTATCTGGTTGCATCCATTAAGATTTTCCTCAATGGGTCAGAAGATATATGACGACCTCATAAGGGCCGATGGCGTTCTGTGAAACCAGGATTTTCAAATTGATCCAGTGCTGGGACAAATGACTTAGTAGGAATAGCAGTTATGTCTAAAAGTAATACTCTGATATTACTTTCATTTCCATTTTCAAAATTTTGTGTTCTTTACTTATTGATACCTCTTCGTATTTATATTCTTCTTATATATATGATTAAGTTTTAATAACTGTAACTGTAATTATCTTAATTTAAAGTGTACGACTATTCTTTGTTTAGTTTCAGCTTTACTACCGATAGGGGGAATTTCCCTTCTGGGCCGCTATAGATTGGAAATTTCATCTTTCGCTCTCTTTTTCCCCGGTTAAGTATTGGCTTCACGTCTTTCTCAAATAGTCTTTATTTGAACAGACTAAGAATTATTTCATCCTAAACCCTATTAGAAAATACATTTCCAATCAGTTAAAAATAAATTTATCGGATTTGAAAATTACTTTGTAGGAAAATTAAAATAACTCGGACGAATTCGTAGATGGATCATCAAATTTTAAAGATGAAGTAATGAAGGAGGTGAAAATTTGATTCTCTTATAAGGATTTTCATTTCTTTATAACTTATTGAAGATTAAAAGATTATTGAAAGTGGATCAATATAGCTCGTTATATCTACTAGTTTTATAGGAAATATTTTTTGTCATCAACCATTCCTTAGAAGTTAAAAGCAAATAAACCTATTTGTAGATAGTTCACATTTCATCATTTGCGTTTAAGCTTTATTGTGCTCATGTTTTGTGATTCCATGGTAGAATGTCAACTTCGAGGTCTCAGAGTTGTAAGTTTAAGATTCAAATTTTTAGTAGATTCTTCAAGTCAAATAACATAAAGAAATTTTTTATCTTGCTTCCTGGAACAAATTTTTTATAGTTTATTCAGATGTACTCGGTTTTATATTTAGTTGTTTAGTAAAATATATCTGGTATAAAGTAATAATTAAAAATGTACTATTAATAGCATTTCAAAATGTAAATTATAAATGAACTTTTATCAAGAAATTCGATGCCGCTTAAATCTGCTTTTACCATCTGAGTCAGCAACTCACTTCGATTTCTTTATGATCAATATGGAAAGACTTTAATCACATACAAAGGACATTGAGCTTTTCCTGTTTCAAACTTCCAAAATGCATTATTAAACACCATTTACCAAACAGAAATGCTTTAAAAAAAGGACTAACTGAAAGGACTTCTGAGGGTCCATTAAGTTCTGACAACTAGCGTTTTGTAATGTTAGATTTAGGTTCTTTTTCTCCTTTTACTTTAAAGCTTCATTTCCTGATTATTTTTGATTTTCGTTCCATTATTTCTTTGATTTTCCTTTTCTTCTATTTTTTAGATAATATTCATGTTTTCATGGCACATGCTGTATCAAAATCTTTCATTGACTGAAATTTTGCGATTTTCTTTCCACTACTTCCATGGAATTACTTTTAAGGTTTCATTTGATTTCGCTTTAGAGGCTCTTTTGTTTATCTTATTTTTTAATATTATTCAATTCGTTTTTTTATAAACTTCATTAAAGTGAAAAATTGGTAATCATTAGTTTTTAATTCTGAGCTGATTGCCTTAATTTACGATGATTAATTTATATGATGATGCCTTAATTTATGATGCAAAATAACTTTCGTTTGTTACTTTATAAGAAAACTATCGATTGCATTTATCCTCATGGCTCAGGAAATTTCACGCACAGTTGAACTCGATAACCACATGAAACTCGATTAGGTTTGAATGCGTATTGTTGGAAGAGTTTGTCGGGTTCGTAAATGGACCTTCGAGTTTAAAAGGATTGAAAATGGAAATTTGGATGAAAATATTGTTTCCTCACAATTCTCTTATTATTGAAGGTACAAAGTTAATTCAAATTTTGCTAATTATTATTTCATCACAGCAAGCAACTTTTGCATTAAAAGATTTTGGATAATAACAAAATTTAAAAATAAGTTAAAATGGTTATCAAACACTGCTTTTTAACTTAATATTTAACATTTCATTGGGAATCTCACATTAATTGCATTTTTTCCTGTCTTTTTGTAAATATCATAGCTCCAATCTTTATGAAGTTATAAAGAAAAATTAGAGAATTGCGAAATTTACTTTTCTATATATTTCTGAGCAATGGAATTTAATTTCAGTCTAATTCTTACCAACCATTTTGTCTTAATCCACGAATATTGTTATTTCTACTGTTATGATACATATTCGCAGCCAACTGAGCCATACCAATCATCTCTTCTGTAACCTTACTTATTTTACTGCTTTACTTATTGATTCAAGAATCTGAAGGGACAGGGTGAAGTTATGTCTTTCTTTTTAAGCAGTATGAAAGAATGCTTGAAGGAATCAAATATTTCCATTAAATACAACAAAACATTTCGATAATAATCGTACGTATTCACTTAAAACTTAGAGAATTTTTTGACATCAAAAGAATTATTTGCGAATTACTGGATATATTATTTTTAGAATTAACTTATTAGATATTGAAATAATAATCTCTAAGTGCATTGTTTAAATTTTCCTGTTGTATTAACAATAAATCTATGAAGTGATATCAAAAGATGCTTTTTAAATTTTAATTTGATATTATTCTCTAAGTTTAATCATTTCGCAGCAGTAAATCTTTTACATTTCTTACAATAATTATTAAATTCATTCACCAGTATAATTTCCCATCAGATTATCTTGGATCTAAAAATATGCATATGATATGCCTATTTATACCATAAAGTGTTTTTTAAAGCCATAAAGATTTCAAAAACACATATATAAAATAGTCTAATTTTAAACTATTTTACATATAACTATTAACACATTTTGCAGTATCATATCAATAATAATCAGATAAGAGAATCTGATTTTAGTTGTAAGAGAAAATACAGGAATTGCTACTTAACTCTGATATTCAGTTTTTTCAGCCACATTGCATTTTTCCGTTGATCATTGTAGTGACTAATTCTAAAAAATTGAATAACGCGTTTTGTTCTCCAATCGCGGAAAAGATTTCAATACACGTGAATTTTGTTTTCATCTGTGAAAATTTCTAAAAACACAACATTGAAATAAATATTGCTTGTATATAAGTAATAAAATTTGTTTGCAACCATGGTAACTATTTTAATTTTGTATTTCTTTTCTATAAAAAAAACATAGTAAATAACCTAAACTTATATTTATTTCTTTATTTCTAATTCTGAAGATGTCACAAATTTTCAGAAAGAAGCGACTATTACAGAAAATAAATAAAGCAAGTAAAGAGTTATCTGAAAATGAAGAAGGCTCACAATATGAAAGTAAAGACGAGCTGAATGACTCTTTCAAAAATACCACGAATCTGATAGCGATTATGAAAATTACTCGCCAAGCACTAATGAAGAAGAAGATCATTTGAATGCTAGTAAAGAAAACAGAGAACAGAATTTTTGTCTGATTATGAAGACGATAATGAAGAAATCAATACAGAGCAAAGTACTAAAATTGCTGTTAATGGAATAATTTGGGGGGAAAAAACAAGTTCCTCTCCTGGTAGACGACCTCTTTACAACATTCTCAATGATGTATCCGATCTAATGGGACACACGAGACGAAACATTATGCAAAGTAAGTCTTTCCTTTTATTTATTCTTCAATAATATTCAATTGATGAATATTATTGAATTATATTCTTCAATAATATTCAATTCCGAATTTAATTCAACAATATTCGGAATACATTATGACATAACGGTAATAGAAATACAAAGAATTCTAGGAAAAGAATTCAAAAGCGAAGGTGTTAAAATATACCTTTTTGTCGTAAAGATATACACAAAATAGTGATAAAAATAATGTTAAATGAAGAGTTAATGTATTTGTCCTAACTAGAATGATCAAGAAGAGAGAATTCTAACGGATTATTACAATAGCTGTTTCTTGTTTTTGTAATAATTCTAATGCATTATTACAAAAACAAGATTTGTGGTTTCAAAAATTTAAAACAAAAAACAGTCTTTTTAATAAAAACTATTCAAAATAAGAAGAGGAAAGAAAGAAATAAAGTGGTTATTAACAATTCATTAAATAAAATATCCGCACATTGCGCCTATTTCAGTATACAATAAATTATTTTCTGTTCGACACTTAATGAATTGCAAATCTTAAAATACAAGAACTTTTGAAAGCTTATATTTATATCTGAAATTTTAATCAGGAAAAAAAAAAAAAAAACGAGAACTTTTGTTGCTGTTTAATTCCTTTTATTTCTCTCTCTTCTTGCATGAAGTTTAGAAATTTGTGCATGTGTAGTAATTTTTTGTTATGTGTGTTTTAATTAATTTATTTGCAAGTGGGTTTATTTATGCAACGTCCCTTTATTATTTGTGTTATGTAAATATTGTATATATTCTTTTTTTATGTTTTCTAATGTACTTGTTTATACATTTCATTATGTATATTATTTTTACCGTTGTTGCGTATACTATGCATTTACAGAATTTTTTTTTCCAACTCGTGTTAAGCTTTACACATTTTGGATAAATAAAATCGGCGTCAGATGTAAAAAAAGTAAAGAACAAAATGATCTGATTTCGGTAGATCTGCATAGTTCCAATTTCATTTATCTCTCTCATGACGACAGCGAAAAAATCCTACATCTTCCAGAAAAAATTAAAGATGATGATAATTACTATTTTAGAGATCAAAATGTGAAACGGCATACAGATCTTGAAAGTTCCATTAAGCATTTACAAAGTTATAAAGAAAGAAATAGGCGAAAGCTTGCAGTCTTTCATGATGTTTGCCAACCAATATTTATTTTAGTATGCATGTAAGGGTTTGAGGCTCTGTCTTATATGCAGCAACTTTTTAAAACTCAGAGGAAGTATAAGTTGACATTATATCATCACATTAAGAAATTCCCTATCTTAATATGAAAACATATGCAGTAATTTGAAAATGTGCTTATTTTCATTAAATTACAACCATGTATTTTAATTTGAAATAATATGCAAGATTTTACAAAGTTTTTCGATTGTAGCTAGTAGATGGAAAAACATGTCAACGAACATCGCGTATAGGAATTTCTAAATTCGGCAATTTGAATATGAAAATATGAATTAATTAATGTAATTGTAGAAATTTATTTTAGTTTTCAGTTAAAACATATAATTATTTATTTGGAGCAATATCTTATCCAGCATTGATGACGTCAAATTTTTGCCGGTAAAGAGTTCCGCATAAAAAAATTCGTTACAAATTATACCAAAAAAAAGTTTTTTTTAGTTTTAAGTGACAAAAATTTAGTGAAATGTCGTAAAATTTACCAAAATATTAAGTAATATCATTTGTAGTATATTTACATAGTATTTTATTGCTTATATTTCTACTATCTCTCTAAAAAAATTTAATAGATTCACACATTTAGACCGAAGCATTTAACATTTTAATTCTTTAAGCTTGCTTCATCTGCCTATATATAAATTTTTAAAGTTATTCAGAATTATAACAAAGGCAATTTACGTACAAAATTATATTTATATCATTGCAACATGTGTATATAAAAAAGGAATATTCTTTTAAAAAATGAAAAGTATCATCGTAAAATATTATTTAAATAATTTAATTATTTTATTATTTTAAAAAGGCATTAAAATTTTTAAAAAAGAATCATAAAGGTATAGAAATGAAATTGATACAATTGAAAAACCAATTTTTGAATTTTAAAGTGTTAGAAAAATTATTTTAGAACAAAACCATTTTTTTATGTTATTGTAAAAAAAAAGCAATAACAGTTCGACTGATTTTTTAATTAAGAATATAGTTAAAATAAAAAATTATGTTTTACTCAAGAAGTATTTGCTATACATCTATGTGCCAAATTTGGTAGCTCTAAACCCAATGCTCCATTTTTATTGAACATGTGGAATGATTTCTGCATGTTGAATGCTTCATCACGCAATTGAAGATAGTATGCCAGTCTATAATGCATTATCGTATTAAAAGATAAGAAGAAATCTTTCATGTCTTTGAGAACCTCATTATACTTAGGTAGTTTAAATCTGAAATACTGTTACAAATTTGTAATAATAATTGTTATGAATTTGAAATATTAGTCGCCTCATCAATTACCACGGTTTTTGAAATTCATTTAGAGATTTGCAATGAATTGTGTGACAAAGAAATGAAGTATCAAGAATATTCGAGAATCGTGGCGATACTGAATTCGGTGTCGAGTTCCACGTTTATTCTAAAATTTTTCTCTCCCTATCATAGAAACTATAAAAATCCGAGACAGTCATGAAGGGTCAGTAAACTTTATGGAGAGATAAAATTAAGTTGAGCTCAAGCTAGTTGTTAAGCGAAATCTCCATCAAATTGTTTAAAAGCGATTTTTTTTGTCTGTGCGATGTTAGTGCTGTTCTTGTGTTTGTTTCAGCTATGCTTTACATCAGTGCATTCGTAAAGAATAAAGAGTCTTTACAATAAGTTATAACAATAAATTTTTCATTGTTGTTATAATTTTACTTACCACTGGTTCGGGGATTGAAGGTATTACCTCTATCGTCGGCGATGATAGTTCCTTCGGCTTGAAGAAGAAATCAACAACGCTTTCTATGAAAATAAAAAGAAATAAAAGAATGCAGGATTATTGGAAGCCAATTACATTACATAGTATCTGAAAATTATCTTCACATTTTTGAAAAATTATAAAAAATCGAATAAACTTTTTTGTATACATTGAAAAAAGTAGCAGTGCCTATTTATTGACAATGCTTTGAAAATTTCAATCTCCACGTCATTCATTATTCACATTACTTCTAATCAGTAACAGATCTCTATAAGGACATTCTGAAACATTGAAGAATCGTTTCATTGCCATGCCATATTCTGTCTTTTGAAGAAATATTGCGACTGTGTGTAGTCCAAAATATACTCTGTATTTTCTATACAATTTGAATTCGGCATACCACTCAACAACTCGAGCCATTTCCTGCGGTTAAGCTCTATTGATATGAGATTGACAATTTAAAAATCTGACACTTGTAAACATTCACTTTATTTTCTATTGAATTTTTTTAAAAAGCATGGAGTTTTTTTTGTGATGATTTTTAGATTCAAAGATATTTTTCAGATAGATCTAGATAGATAGGTATTTTTAGATGCAAAATATATTTCTTCAGTTCTTAAATAATATGAATTCTGAAATCTTTCGCATTTTGCGCCTGACGGAATATTCGTATGATCTCTTTATGAAGTTAAATTGTTCCGAAAATACCCGTTTTCGGATACTGAAATGGACAATACCTTTAAATTTGCAAGCCATATTATTTATTTACACGGATATATGTTAATTTTGATTTATTTTTTCTTTTTGGCTCACAAAAAGAAAAAAAAAACGTTTTTTTTTAACTAATATTTTTGTATATAATTTCATCCGATTTTTTAAATATCTTCCTAACGTATATTAAACTACTATAAATTTTAAAAAACGAAACGTTTGTGCTTTTATGCATGCGTCTGTCAATTTTTATTTCATAAAATAGGGTTGGGAAGAAAGAGGTAGGAATATAGATATACATATATCTTTTATTTTCATTTATTTATTTACCAAAACTTTTCGCTAAACTTTCATAAATATTACTATTTTTTCTATGTGCGCATTTATGTTTGCGTAGCTAAGAAACGTTCTTTTTGCTAATGCGCATCCCCTCTCTGAGGAGTAAAACTGCCTAAAAGCAATAGGTGTGGTCACTGAACGAACAATATATAATCAGTTTTTATCTTAACTGCAAATTAAGACATATTAATTAATGGACATTTCTCCTATCTTTCTTATATTTCGCTTATGATAATTTTAGCACGTTAAATCTTTTAGCACATTTTCTATAAATTTTAATCGATAATCTGTAGCAAATATTTTTCAATTTTTGACAACAGCAGTTTTATTCATTTATTTTTTCATGTATTGACGTTTTAATTACATGGATTATTTCTATTACTTGGATTATTTGCTCATATCTGTGGCATCATTCGTTTTTAATCAATGGAAATTTTGCCTTCGCTCATAACTTTACTTTGTTCAGAAGTTCTAAGTAATCTTAAATTATTTCTTTATTAATATATTCTATCAAAGAATTTGCTCTTCTTTTTAAGATAAAATTTTTTCGATAAACGAAATAAGTGCTTAACTACCGCTATTATTAATAAAAAATTTCTTAAATTACTAAAGTTCGTGAAGAAAATTGCTACAGAATTTCCAACCAAATATTTTTTTGTGTTTGTTTTTATTCTTAGCAACAGTTTTTAATGAACTTTTTGATAGGAAAGACATAAATCTGTGAATGAAATCATCGAATACTTGAATTGAAAAATGCTTGGTATGCGTGAAATAAATTAAGAATTCCTTGGTTGTTGAGAAAACACATGAGAGAATTGTTTATAATTGTTATAAAATTAAATTTAATATATGAAATAAAAAGTTTTACTATTATTATTTTAGATATTTTCATGTCTTTTTTTTTTCAAAAATGGACAATTTTTAACAATTTTATTTTTTTTAATGTTTTTCGGCTATACAGCTAAATAATTTTTCATTTTAAATTATTGCATATCAAATATGGAAACTTATCCTGTCCTAATTACATCTAAAAATATTTAAGATTTTTTTTTTTTTGCATTTTTTTTTTACTTAGAATTTTAAATTCCAAAAATTTTCAAATATATATATATATATATATATATGTATTATTATTATTTTTGTACCGAAATTCTTGACTGTTAATATATTTTTATGTAGGAAAATGTTAAAAATACAATAGCTAATTTCTTTTCATTAAAAATCTAGAATTACGGACTCAAAACTCTTTTATTCTACAAAATACTCCTTAACTTCCTTCAGACATAAACTTCATTATCCAAATCATTACACTAATAAAAAAAAGAGTGTGGGAAAATAGTCATAATGTACAATTATGTAAGTTCTGTTTATTAGGAGAACGATCTTCCTTATTAAAAAAAATTTAAAAATGTCTATGATTGCAACAAATTGAAGCAGTATTTTTTTCCTGTATCTATACAATAACAAATTATTTGGAAAACATTAGAGAATGTAATTTATTCCTACAGGCAAAAATTAATAGGGAAAAAAGTAAGATAATTTAAGCAATAGGGAAAAAATAAGTAGTCAGATTACAATTTTAAATAATTTCTTACAACATCAGAAAATATTAAAAAATTAATAAGATTAAATTAATTAAAAACTTAAGGAACAGTAAAAATACTGAAATTAACCAAGCTGTTTATAGTTTATATATATATATATATATATATATATATATATATATATATTACTCATTTGAAATTAGATATATAAATATTTCCCCCGCGAGTAACGCTTGTTTTATCAGCTTATATTTTTATAGTTCATGAAATAAAAATACAAATACCATATTTAGTGCTATTATATATATCGCATTTATTATTATTAAAGTTCTGAAAATTGAAAAAATTATTAAAAATAATTTTGAAAGAAAACTATGATAAATAAATACGATTCTTACCGATGTCGCGAGGTATGAAATCAAACTTCATGTTTCCTTTCTGATATATTGAACAAAAGTGATGGTCTCTGAGCCTTGTCCAAGAATCAGAGAAGCGCAAGAGTTCTTTGATGATATCGATTTTGGAAGGAAACGCATTTTGCTCCACTTTGCGTTTATTAATTCATGCACTTCCTTTCGTGATTTCACGAAAGTCATTTTTCATAAATGGGATATTTTTTTTTCTTTCTGTCCTTTTTTTTTATCTAGTTAAGTAGAGTTTCTTTCTCCGTGTAAAATAATTGCGATATTATTTAATATGTCGAACGTAATCTTTTATGATTTGATTTTTTTTATAAAGTATGGTAATTGAACGGAGAAATAAATCATGCGAAAATGAGTCCTAGAACGAAAGAACTTAATATGAACTGATCGAATGTTGAATTATCGGAAAGAAATCGAATTCTAATGCTATTGATTCATTTTGGATTAAGCTCAATGGATAATGTATTATTTTAAAATCCGTTTCTGCACGCAGGATTATATAGTCTAAAATCTATACTTATAATAAAGCTCAATGTGTGTGTGTGTGTGTTGGCGCTCTACAGACCAGACCATTCAACCTACAGCTACCAAATTTGGCACGTGTATCCTTGGAGGCCGGGAATGTGCACCTGGGGGTTATTTTTTCGAATTTTTAACTAGAATTTTATTTATTTAAATAATAAGCGAAATTTTGACGTATTTCTGCTATAACTGCCGAAAATATTACCGCACAAAAAAGATTTTTACATGAAGTTAAAGATCAAAAATTTATCTTTTAAATAATACTACTATTTTAATCTTAAAATTAAATTTCTATTTTTAATGAATTTTTAAATAAATATTTTAACTATGTTTTTCAATAATTTTTTTCGTCAAAAATAAAAATGAGGATTAAGCACGTTTCGCATTCATGAGAAAAAAATAGCTTTTTTCAAAGTGTTGCCATCACATTGATTAAAGCTCTAACTGAAAATAAATTAAATCTTTTTGGAAATGAAATCTGCAAAATTATAATTTTCGGCAAGTGTCTGTAAGAAATGAAACAAATATGAAATATTATTTTTTCTAAAAAATAAATTCAAGAAAAATTATTTTATGATCTTTTACACTCTCAATGCAGGGTGTTTATTCAGTCCCGGATCCATTTTGATATTTAATGACTCATAAAATAATGAAGATGTAAACAAACTTATGGCATTTATAGATGGAATAACTCATATATTTTCCTTCTCAGGTTTGAATATTTTTACTTTTGTAAATATCGTCTGCGCGTGTTTTTAATTTCAGATAATTTCATTTTCCAGTCTAAATATCTGTACTTTTCTAAATATCGTCTGCTTATTAATTGCATTTTTCTCTCTTTTGTTTTTGGCAACTATTGAAATGTTATGTTTACTTTTGATGTGTTTGTTCTATGTATGTGTTCTATCTATGTCTTTTGTATGTGATGTTTTATTCGATCTGATATTAAGGAGAATGCATACACCACAAGAGAAAGCACAGATTTTATGGCGGTCATAGAGTTAATTTCCAATCAACTAAATCACTGACTTTTAAGAGTTAATTTCCAATCACTTAAACTGACTGATTTATGAAGATTTGAATATCACTATTCAATAAAAAAAGGATAATTTTAGATTTTCCATCGATCGTTTCAAAGAAAATACGCCAATCAGCGCGCGCAGGTTTCTCAAGATTAATTGGCCTAAGATTATGAAAATGTTGAGTTTTTATAAATTTTTAACATTTAAAACTTTATAAATAAGTCTTAGTTGATCGTGGAAAATAGAAACATTCATTCATCTATTTAAAATTTGGTGTGTCCAGAATATTTCTCAGAATATGATACCTTACTGTATTAAATTTAGACTTCATAATTTTTGAAATATATTTATAGGCCGGAACAAAATATTATTATTGATTTCATTTCAATCCTTTTGAAAGCAAAACTAAAAACTGAATTTTATGCTGAATCTCAGAAATTTTTGTTGAATTATTGTTTGAGATATTACATAAATGATAAAAAAAAATTTGTAGTTAACATAAGACTTAAATACCGAGCGATTCTGTTTGCAATACTCACATTCAATAATAATAATAATTAATAAATATCAATAATGATGAAAATAAAATAAAACGCTTGGTTTTATTAAAAAATATCTTAATATTAATTGCAATTTCGTCATTTACAATTTTAATTAAAGTTGAAGTTTTACCGGAAATGGCAACAAATTAGCAAAATATATATAGTAAATTGAACGAAACGATCTAAACAATATAAGTTTGGTATGACTATCAAAATTTGAAGATTAAAAATGTTTTGTTTGAGAATCCTTTAAGAGACCAGTTACCTAAAATATTTAATTGAAAATAGTAGCGGGCGGTAATACTGGTGAACCGGCTGGTCGCCAAAGGCGGCTAGTGTTATAATAGAGTAGAGAATTTCTGTCCGGTTGCGGCGTCGTAACCTTTACTTGTGGTTTCAACACATGATAGTTGAACTAGATGACTCAGTCACTAGCTACACAAAATAAAATAAATATATTAATGAGTATTATTTTTTTTTTATTTTATTTATAATTGAATATTCTTATTTTTAATTGAAATATTCTTATTCAAATATAGTGTTATGATTGAAAATTGTTTACAATTTTGAATATTATTATTTTAGATGAATTTAAATAATTTCAATAGCTTCTCGAAGGAGGTTTGCGATCAACAACAGGCGTTGATTATTTTAATAAAATTCATAGTCTCATAACTCGATAAAATTAGTTGCTAAAATAGCAACTTTATTTTTTGCTTAAAATATTAGTATGTCAAAAATATTTTACTAAATATATCTAATCGAACCGGGGAACAATATAAAAATTAAATGTGTAAGTTTTTCCATTTTACATTTATTAACTCAAATAACATAAAATATAATTATATACGAATTTATGTATTTTACTAACTGAAAATAATATCCATTTTTCTAATGGTTTAGAAATTAGATGATGATTAATTGGACTGCCTATATAATAGTCATATAAAATGTCGAAAATTAAGTAATAATCATATATTATTAAATTTTAAAAGATGAAGCGAAACGATAATAAAAGAAAAAAAATTAAATTTATATCAAAATATTAAGGAAAATAAACTTCAGGATTTACTGAGGGCATATCGTTAGTGAACTGAAGATTTTATCCTTTTCTGAGGTTGTCAGATCGTGAACTCCAATAATGAAACTTCCTAGCATTAAATTTTTACCTTTTGATAAATATTCATTAAATAGTTCTCATGCAGCGTTTTTCCATCTTTATTACGCGTATTCCCAGAGTACATGAAATGGCCTTAGGGGGTACACAGAAGTTACCCACAAAATAAAATCTTTCGCTAAAAGACTTAAATCTTAAAATTTTTGAAGTTATTTATTGAGAACAAAAACCTGAAATTTTAACAACATTGCAAGATTTTCTCTCTAAAATAGAAGCGGATGTTTCTCAAGAAATTAAAAGACAAACTGTACTGAAGAACTGAAAGCAGCTTCTGAAAAAAATATTTTCCCAAGTATTGGACAGATTACTACTGAATTGCGTAACATTTGAATGAAAATTATTTCAATTGTGAATTTTTATCAGTTTGAGGAATAGATTGAACTAAAAACTCATTATTAACTTGTTGGAAGGGGGGGGGGGTATTTGGAGCAGTGAAAATAGGTAAAGAGATAAGCATTTAAAAAATTGTTTAGAAAAAAGGTGATTTATGAATAATTGTATGGACTACTTCATACATTTCTAGGTTTAAAAAAGACAACGGCATACATATGTATTTATTAAAATAACTAATTTTTCTGCAACCAAAATTAAATATTTCACTGCTATGCACCCAGCGTTTGTAAGTACAAGTTGTTATTAGACTCTAATATTTATACTCAATTTTCATAGTTATCAACAGTGCGCAAAATTCAAGATACTACTTTTTATTTGAACCACCTTGACGCTCAAAATTCAACCTATAATTTTGTTTCATGGCAAATTAAAAAAAAAATGTGGAAGCAGGGGTGATGAAAAAAAGTTGCTTATGTGATTTCTGTTTTTTTCTTTCTTTTTCTTTGATCAACGTATTTGGTGGGTGAAAAGTAATGATGATCACTTAACGAATTTTTATAACAAGCTTTGCTCCAATCAATTAAGAGAAAATATACTGGTTCAAAAAACAAAATAACCAGAAACGTTTCTCTACTTTCCTATCCAAAAACGCTTGAATGCTGATTTTATAAAAAAGAGTCTAAATTTTGCACTATTTGAGAAGTTAGTTTACAGAGTCGCCTAGTTAGGAAAGTGTTATCATACTGATTTCGGAAACTATATGAGAAAGGATAAATTAATCATTACTAAGTTGCAAGGCAATCTCGATTTTTTAAGAAAAGAAACTCTAGAAACATAAATATTAAGAGCAAAACGTGAATAATGTTCTATTTTTTCCACGAAAATTATCAATGGTGTTTCACGAAACATATCAAAAATGAGACACTATCTGTCATTGAGTATAGTTATCATGATTGGTTACAAAGACTAATGCCTCAACCAAGTATTTTTTTTTCACATTTTTTGTATGGTGCGGACCGTGAAGTGGAACACCTGTCAATGACAACTGGCAAACTCAATCATGATAAACTTGACTCAGTTTGATCAGGCAAAAACAACTAGTGCTTAATCGGAGAAGCAGCAAACAGTAGTACATTGATTATAGTTGCTTCACAAACATGTACTCAGTCAGCATTCCGAAGGTCGCATTTTTAAAAGTCACATGAAAAGTTGCATTGCATTTTCCAGATCCATATCTTCACTAGCTTTTAAATTATATTCATACAAAATTGTATATATATCAGTCAAAGAAAAAATTACGTACTTTTAAACAATTTTTATAAATAATATACGAACAATTAAAATTAAAGGATAAACATTTGTATGAAGATCATTGAGAGAATGATCATAGATAAGTTTCACGTATTATCTACTCTTTCGTAGATTTCTGTCAGGTCGAATCAACAAATTATTCAAAAATAAATCATTTACCTCTATTACTACTCTCTCAGTTAATGGAGATTGTTAATTTACTCAATTTACATTCATCCAAGCAAATAAAAAAGAAGTGTTGCAAAAGTGTAGTTATATATATGTTACATATAAAAATATTGTTCATAATATCGAAAAGAATATTTAATCTATCTTCTGATTTTGGAGATCCTTTCTTATTAGGAAAAGAACATGTTGTTTTCGTAGTCCCCAGGAAATGACTTTGATTTTGCCAGAATTCTCAGGGTGCGAAATTTCAGAATACGGAACGAAATTTAGAATCCTTGAGATGATTACCTAATGGATGTTCCAGATTTATACCTTTCAAATCAGCTGGTCTTGAATGAATTCTTACCCAAGTTGTCTAAGATGTACCTCGTCATTTGATTTCATTTTGCTTTGACATGAACATTCTTTGTGAATCAATTCCAACAGCAATCAGAATGGAAAAAAATGATGAATCATAGGTTACTTCTTAGTTCAACTTTTGATATTCGTTGAACATATCTACAATATCAATTTCGATCTTGAATTTGTTGTAATATATTATTATTTATAGTTTTTTCTTTGAATTTAATGTCATTCTCGTCCTGCAGATTCGAAATCAAAATAACTTTTATTTTTTGAGGAAAGTATGAACTTTAGTCCTTTTTTTGAAAATCCAAGCATGCTACTAAACGTTGGAAGTTTTTTTTACTTCTTCAAAACTGTTAGGAATTTGCCATTCGTTCTTATTTTTTTAATACTACAACAAATGATATTTCTGTTTCAAAGTTTTCAAAAGAGAGATATGAGTAAACCAATTCTCGGCGATGATATTATTATCTAAATTGTGGATCAATTAAGTCAATCTCACGTCAACACTAATATATTTATTGCTGATTTAAAATGGAATCTGTGTTTGCTTTTTTGCATATATCTCAGAATTACATGTGCAATACATTCTAAAATTGACAAGAGCAAACAGTTTTAATTCGTAAATAGAAGATTCGTTCGTTATGCACTGTGCAAAATAATATGTTATATTGTTATATTACATTTGCAAGGACCGGGTCACTGAGCATACAGTGGATCCCTTCTCATGTGAATATCCACGGAAATGAAATTGCAGATACTCTGGCCAAAGAAGGAAGTCAGATTCTCCCCTCTTCTAGATTGCTGACCACAGATATCCACGCCTTGTTTAAACTAAGAACTAAAACGAAATGGATGATTCCTCCAGAGCTTGACTGGTATGCCGGTAGGTGTCCAGGCTTGTCTCTGGCGTGCACCAGTCCAAGGAGTGTTCAAACGCTCTTATCTAGGTTTAGTCTGGCCATATAAAAAGTTTTTTCTTCATCAGAGACCAAAAGATGCATACCCCTTGCCACTGCTCGGTCAACGCTTCTTCTCCCCCATATCATTGAATGTATTGGTGCCTCTGCGAGGCAGCTGGTGAATGAGGGGGATTCAGTTTATAATCTTATCATGCGATTCAATCTCTTGGACTTGATTCGAATTGGTGTTCAATCCAAGGGGAATAAGAAACAACAACACAAAACAATATTTATCTCTAAAACATTCCAACTTTCCATCGATTGTCACATCTGATCTCATATTATACATTATTGGCAATTTTAACGAATTTTTTAAACAGTCGAAGAATTACTTCTCGTCGCATCCGCCTGGTTGGATGATTATCGAATCTCAAATTTCAAAGACGAATCCCAAATCTTAGAATTTTTATTCATGTTAGGTGAAATATTTTCACATGAACTTGTCACTGCCGTACAAATCATCCATTACCATTTTCCCTACTCAATTCTGTTGTGCTATGTACAAAAGTTAAATGAAGGTTTTTATTTTGGTTTTGTCAATGAAGAGAGAATCTTTTACTCGTGAAAAGTTGGATTGAATAGTATCAGTGTACTGGCTGGTGTATGTTGAAACCATCACAATCATGTCATTAGGGAACAAACATATCCAGTTTCTAATACATATTTTTATATTTTTTTGCTTTACTTGAAATACCATAAAATCTCATCAGAGGCCGCTTACATTTAGCCTCTCTACACATTTGTTCAGTGGAGATTTTCTTCAAAAATAAATATCAATAATTTTTTACTAATTTTTCGAGGTACTTTTATAAGTTCCCATTATCTTTCTCGCCTGAACAATCCACACTAATATCGCTGTGTTCAGCTTTAGATACCTTCTTATGATCTTCAATAATTTCAGATGTATTTCACATTCCTTTTTTTTTTTCAAACTAAGCAGCGATTCTCTTAGTGTGTTTGATGTATCTATCCGGGGTCCGCTGGATTCAACATCATTATCACAATCATAAAATATCAGTTCGTGGATTTTTGCCAATTCTTAAGGATTGTTTATTCTTGAAATGATAGAGAATAAAAATAATAACTGAGAATCAGAAAAATACTTTATAAAGATCTCTGGCAAACCTAATATAGTATGCTGAAA
Source organism: Argiope aurantia (assembly GCA_026543865.1). Classification (NCBI taxonomy): domain Eukaryota; kingdom Metazoa; phylum Arthropoda; class Arachnida; order Araneae; family Araneidae; genus Argiope; species Argiope aurantia. The sequence continues at coordinate 77,003 of JAPMOR010055244.1, read as the reverse complement.
ACATAAGGGGGAAAAAAGGGTACCTTTTAATTAACTGTACCTCAGACCAAAACCTGCAAATTTAGGAATAAATTACCAAATTTTACCCTTAAGTTTATTCTTTACTATGCAGTTCTTCATTTGCACACACACAAAAAAAAAAGACAGTGCCACATATCAGATTCACTACGTCTGGGCATCCATTAACGAATTACCGACAAAAATAGAAGGTCTCATTAGATCTGTGAGATCCAGTTTCCATTGCTATAACTATGATAAATTTCAAAAATAAATAATTTCACATCTATTATGTACTAATATCAGATATAATAATACAAGACGGAAAAATCAAATTGGTTAAATCAACAATATTTTCGTTTTACGTCGCTAAAGATCTGCAGGTTCGACGTTCCATTCCAGAGCACAAGAACATGTATCAAATAAAAGGGCTTTCCCTACTCCAGCAGTTGTAAAAGAAAACAAAGGAAGAAAGCGATTTAGTAGATGTCTGAGATTTGATACTATCTTCCTAATGCTAAGAAGGGCTGCGGTGGCCAAGTGGTAGGGTCTTGGCTTTGGAACCGGAGAGTTTCCACCGAATAACCGTCATGTAAGCGGGTCTGGTGTACGTTAAATCCATCTTGGCCAAATGTCCCCCCGCCGGTGTGGTATGCGGAATATTGGAGAGGAAGCGCCAGTTCAAGTGTCTTCCTCGTCATCTGACAGTGGTTCAAAATTACGAGATCCGTCCCAAAATAGCCCAAGTGCTACTTTAAAAGGGGACGTTAATATTAAAATCAAACCTAATGTCCAAGAATGAAAAATTGCACTTTACTTACTAGTGCAAATTAAAAGGGGGAAAAAACGTCTAATGAAAGAATGCTGGTGTTTATTCTTCTGAATCTGATTTACATAAACATTATATGCTTAATTCTGAAGAATGGGATTTAATGATATGAATTTTCATCGTTAGCAATATTTTTACTGCATTGCAGTGAAATATTAATTCTTTCATTACAACTAAATATTTCCTTTTAAGAAATAAATCATTAATTATAATACACAAGAAATAATTTTGGTCCGTGGATTAGTAATAGAATATTTTTTTAATACTTTTATGGCTTGAAATCATTTATTTACATTTTCAAAAATGAATAAAACTATGTGAAAAGAATAGAACTTTGTTCTGAATTCTAAATATAGAGTATTAAATATTTATAGTCTAGAGGAGCAAGATGAGTAATGAGAATTTCTTACTACGTTCACGTTTAAGGATTGGAAATTCTAGAAACGGCCTAGTTTTATTTGAAAACTGAAGCAATTTTTCTCAAGTTTCAAATATACGAACATCTTTTATATCTTAGATCCCATCTTTAGAATAATAATTTTGCCGTTCTTTTTTATTAAATTTAGAATATGATAAATTATCAAATTGTTTGCTCTGGAAACTATTTATTTGATCAAAATATTGCTGCAAAATCTGTCATAATTTATGTAGATGCACATTTCGCATGTAATTATTTATAAATATATGAAATAAAAATTTTATTACATATATTTGCGCTCTTTTAAATATTGTATTTCATTTTAATTTTATTGTTTTATTTGATTATATTCTGTGGAGATTTGTTGACTTTATATCCTTAAACATTTTTAACTCCAAATTTAATTGTTATGTTATCTTTATGCAAAATGATGATTTGAAATTACTGATAAAACGATCTCGATATTAGAAATATCATATACTTTCCACATTCTTTGAGGAGACATCTACTATAAGATAACTAACTCCTTTATTGGTTTTAATAGCTACAAAAAATTACTTAACATTATATTTATCACGATATTTTATTATGTATCAATTGAAATAAAATCAACATTTTTTTCACCTTTAAATAAGCTAATGCGTGAATTTGATTTGCTCAATCAAAGAATATTGCTCTTTTATTTCAAGAAATTCTCAAGAATCTTTTCTAAACATGAATATGTTTTTCTATTAGTTTTAGAAAGAATTTGCCACATCTGCCTGGCTATTATATAACGCATTAAAAATACTACAATGATAGAACAATATATAATAACAATATATACTGTACAACACGATGTAATAATATATACGTAAATAAGGATATCAGTACGAATTATTAATATTACTTCCCCATGCAATTATTTCTGTGGTAAGAATATAGTGTTCAGATATCCCTTATAAATACTCAATGAAATTTGGTCTTATCAATAATTTGGCGACTTGGCGATGAATTGGCAACTTTGTGCAAAAATGAAAGCTCCAGAAACCGCTGGAATTTCGATAGTATATCAATTAGAAACGAGACAACGATATCTTTTTAGAAATTTCTCTGTCCTGTCGCATAATTTATAAAATACCGAGTCAGTTAGTGCTCAGTAAAAATAGCAGACAAATTGAGAAATGTGAGTAGGTGAGATAAAGTCTCTTTCCTGAGAATTTTCTCTGATCGCTTTGTGCTATTGCAACTATTTATTATCAATTTGCTGCTTATATGTTGTTTACTGCATATGCTGTTTTTGTGTACATATCGTCTGTGTTTTATTATTTATATATTAGTGTCTTCGTATAGAATAAAACAACGTTATTTTTTATTTAGCCTGTTCGACTTGTATCGTTCATCCATTTACCCAATTTTGGAAATATACAATATGCATGTATAATCAATAACAATACACAATGAACGAAGAAATTAAAATGGAACAAATCCTTATTCGCATAATTTAAACATAGATAGAAAAATATTCGCTTTTTGGCTTTATCATGCGGGCAAATAACAAAAATGAAACCTTGGTGATTCAGAAAATCCTTTTATGTTACCTCTCTCATACTTCAATAAAAATGCTATGATCACATAAGACAAATTCGCTTAGTTGAAAGGTACTTCGAAAACGTTTTACGGCTTTGTTCACCTACTTATGCATCCCTTTTAAAAATAATTTTTTCACTTGTGCTTTCGAAATCAAATTATTTCCGCCAGCAGTACTCCGTGTAACAGTTAAATGCACTGGAAGAGAAAAATGTAGAAAGAAAAGTTTTGAAAAACTTTGAAACGACTTTTTTAAAAATTTATTTCACTCGTATTTTTTCTTTTATTTGGCTTGGATATCCACCGGATGGTAAAATAGTTTGATGAACTACTTTTAAATCTTTCAGAAAATAGTTCTGAAAAGGAATAATTTATTGTACTTGACTTAAAAAAATATTTTTCGTATATGAAAAGAGAAAGTATTGTAATCATCAAAAAAGATGTAGAGATTGTAGAATTTCCAAAAAGAAAATGTATCGTAGTCCTCAAAAAAAAAAAAAAAAAAAAAAAAAAAATACGAATTCAAAATTTTTATGCATCCTCACCCTTTACTACTCTTTAAATTCGAAACACTCATTTTTGCTTTCTTGCAAACGAAGTATTCAAAGAGAAAGTATTGTAGTCGTCAAAAAATTCGAATCGGAGATTTTGATAAATCTCCACACTTCAAACTTCCCGAGTACGGAAAACACACTTTTTGTAGCATGTCTGTTTTTGAACACGATTATTCAAAAATGATTTGAGTTACATCATGAAATTTGGTGTATGGATTTTAAAACAAAATTCTGGATGTCTTTCAAATTTTAAGCGAAATCCATTCAGAAAAAGTCGTCCTGCCGCCCGGCTGTTCGAATTTAAGTTGGTACAAAACGAAGAGAAATAAATAAAATTTGATACCCAAATTTAATATCTAAGGTGTATACACATATCGAATTTGGGACCAAATCTGTCAAGGGTTTCATCGTATGTCGATCTGTACTTTCATAGCATGAACACACGGTAACTTAGTCAATGGTTTTTATGTATGAAATTTAGTATATGATTTTGTGACTACAAATGTAGTTCTGTGTTCAATTTCCGATTTAATCGGCAGTCGAAAACTTCCGAAAATACATTTTGGTTGTTTTTTTAATGCGTGTGTATTAATCTTTACACAGCAATTAAATGCCAAAAAATATCAACGATCGCACACTAATAAGCTCTTTTATAATTATGTTTCGGCAGTGATGCGTTCTATAATACGCATTTATTAGAGACTATGCGAGAAATCTTCGGAAATGCCACTTCCATTGTGTAATAACCACATTCCAGCGATTAATCGCCAAAACAACAGTTAAAGCATATCATCTTGGTATATTGGAATGTCTCGCTTTTTTCTAAGGATGCAGGTAAGCATCCTTTGATCTTACCTCCATGTAGAATACAAGGATAAGAGGCTACTGTACAAACAAGTAGGTCCTCGGTTTCACTGCAGTATATTAATGCTGCTATGGTACCATTAATATTTAATGGCTACTTTATTTATCACACAATATATCGTACTTTCGATGGATCAACTCATGAGTCGCTCGTAAAGGAGTTTGTTTTGAATGATTTCAAGTTCCCGTATTACTTATTCAACCTATTTTGATTCACCAAATATTTTAAAGCCAGAGTAAGATAATTCTATTAGTTACTTTTAAGTCTTATTTGTATTAAGATAAATCATTCTATAGTGTTTTTGTCAATGCACTATGAGACTGATGTCAGTGAAATTATTAGCAATTTAATTGCATTTTACACTTAAGAACACAGGAAAAAAATATAATTATTATTTTGTAGTCAGCATTTAAAAAAATTGCATGTGAAATATCACATATACTTTTTTAGAAAATCGGCAAATATTATATTTCTTCTGCAAATACCTTTAAAAACTATACATTTTAATTTGTAACTCTAAAAATTAGATTATTGTCAGATTCTCTGTTAGCACAATAGACTGTGCAGTCATTGAAAAGTATTCAGATACTTCTTATTGCTCGTAATTAATGAAATCTAAATTTAAAGAATATTTCAGTCAACTTGGAAGCATGTACTCTTCAAAAATATGCAACCTGCATTCAGATAAGTCACAATTTGCATTCACACATTCATTAATATATTCATATTTACATAACTCTCCAATTTTCTGATTGCAACCCCCAGTTTCTTTTTTAAATCTTATAAATGATTCTGAATAATAAAAAATTTCCAAATATAAAATTTTAAACAAATTAACTCAAAATCATTGAAAATATATCAGAAAACAAATTTAGAGGCATTTCAATATATGCAAATATAACAAATCACTTACTCTAACAATACCTTCTTTGGTTGAAATTTTTATTTCTGTTGTTGATACGGTAATTTTAACCCAAAAATGATTAATATTTTTTTTTAAGTTTATAATCAAGAGCAAAGAAGCATGACTAAATTAGAATTCTAAATGCACGCCTTTATTATCATATTTAATTATTAAAAAAAGTTAAAGAATATTTTCGAGACTTATTGCTTAAAATAATCACAAATTCTGCTGCCGGCCAACTGGCATAGAGGTAGCGCGTCTTTCCCGTAATTTGGGAGTCCTGGGTTCGAGTCCCGTTCAGACATGATTGTTCTTCATCTGTTCTATCTGTGAGAATATGCCTCCCTGTAAAAAGGGGTTGTGCAAGCGAATGAGTCAAGTGTGAGTCGCAAAATCATACTCTTGGCCCTAGTTGGCGCTACTAAAAACAAGAGACGCTCCCTTGGCTTGAAATCGCTGACCGTCAGCGAGCTTGTCCATAGCAAGTGCAATTAAAAACAACAACAAATTCTAGTTTATTCTACTGATTAATATCAATAGAAGAAGCTTAAATTAAAACGTTTTCGGAACAATTAGAAAATAAAAGATAAAGCTTATTTTCTGAAACATAATAATTGAAACATAAATAGCATAATGTCATTGATTTGCATATTCAAATTTCTATCAAAAGATATTTTAAATAATATTTAAAATTTTTTTTATCATTAATTTTGTTTTGCAGAATGAGTACTAATTAGGACTATTTAATTACATTTTTTTGAACTTTTAATTCATTCTAAAACAAATTATAAAATTTAGGGACATTGCATTATATGCACAAGGAGTTGTTTTAATATTTTATTCAATAATGTTTTATTAATTTATGTATTTAATAATTTGTAAATTCATAACTTTTGCAGTATTTTGTTTCTGTTTTTTTATTGTTATTAATTAAAGATTTCACAGGTCAATCCTATAATTGAAACGGTCCATTTGTCCGAAACCAAACTTTGCTTAAAATGTAAAATTTGTTGCACGTATCTGCCCTTTCTCGCTTCATATCTACTTTTAATAATAATAATAATTAAAAACAAGATTTTAACCCAAAGCAACTTTCAAACACATGTTCTTTATATCTATGAGAAAAGGCTTTTTTCCCCCCAAGTTGAAATTGGTCTCCAAAGAAATGAAAAATCCTGCTTTTCTGAAAATTTATGGTTATTGCTACGTATCTTAAGAGCTATTGAATGGAAAATTTGGAGCAATAATGTCTTAGGCCTTGCTTCTTCGATTGGCATCACACTTTTCGTGAGTATTATTCAAATAAATTTGATTTATGTATCTAAAAATAAATATATATACATATATTTATATTTGTAAGAATACAAAGCTTTTGTCTTATTTGTTGAGTGTTTTAATGCATAGTAAGATTTATTTTCACAAATTCATTTTATCTTGCAAATTTAAAGAAAGCGGGAACTCTAATTTAGCATTAGCAACTAAAAATTTTAATTCATCAATCTTTTATTCAAAATTGCAAAAGTCATATGTATTTGAGCCGTTTTAATTTGGAAGCCTATTAAACGATCCCTTCAATTAAAAAAATATTTAATGCACTTATACAGAATATATTTCTTCGGCAATATAAATTTACAGTTTTACTGTACAGTATTTAAATTTCGGTGTTATGAACAGTATACGTATATTTATTTTATGATATAGCTATTTATTAGAATTCTAAATGCAATACGGTATCGTGAAAATGTAAAAATGTTGTCGGGCAGTTTGTGCTAATAGAGTCACTTGGCAATTTATTTTGAGACAGAAATCAAAATTTTACATCTTGGGTAGTAATCAGGATGCTATCATTTCTACCGACATCTCATTTTTCCATTTCAAAGTCTCGCTATTCCGAAGTCGAATTTCGAATCGTATCTTCTTACATCGGACAGCATAACTTGGGAAATTACTATACAGATGTAACATTTGGCGATTTGCGATCATTATGTATTTTATTTCAAATAAATAAAAGATTTAAAGACTATTTTATTAGAATAGAAAACTGCAATTCACAAGTGTAAAAAAAAAAAAAAAAAAGGTTAAAATTTAAAAACACGCACAATTTAAAAAACTGCTCAAAAAAGAAAAAATATCCTAAAGTTAATTTGGAATAAAATTTAGAAAAGCCTAAATGTTTCGCATTGATTTAGTTCACCTAAGAGATAAATTGATTCAAGAAAACATTTCTAAAACAGAGTAGTTTAGAAGCAAAACGTTTATTCACTTTTAATAAAATTTTTTAAAAAATATACATGTATGTAAGTTTTGATTAAGAAAAAAACAAAGTTTTTAGTCTACTTTTGCTTAATTCTTGCAGTTTTCTTGGTAAGCCATTGCCTCCGATATATTTATACCGCAATTATTTTTTCGCAAAATGTTTCTGAAATGAGGGATAGTCAATCATAAAAAGTGCTATTATAGTTCAACATAACTATGAAAGGGTGGAAAACAGCTTAGCTTTTTCTGATGTTCAATATTTCTCGCTAAATAAAGTTAATTGGTTGAAGAAAATAAGTTTGTTAGACATGCAATTTTCCAGTGTTTACTTTTGAGGTGACTCTGAGGAATTTACGAGTTTTTTGAGCACCCGCCTCTTTCACGAAGCTATCTCCTTCACTTGCAGAATACAGTCCTGACAGCAGATGTGCCCTGCTCTGAGTTGTTGAGTTGACTCTAACCGTAATTTCTGGTATTTATAGTATTGTTTGCTTTGGGAAATGAACTGAATTCATGGTTGTTTACAAAACAAGTTGTGTTTTTCGATGCAATTTTACATTTACGCAGCATTTCAACATGTATCACTAATTATTTAAAAAAAAATATTGATCTCTTATATCTCGTAAGTTTTCTTATATTATTATTTGAAATAATTTCTGTTTTTGTTTTATATGTGTAATTATGTATTAAAATATTTCTTTTATCACTTATGATGTACAAATTTAATGCATAGTAAAAAAATTTCAGAATTTTAAATTTCAATAGATAACTATGTATTGTCTTTAACATTTCATGAATTTCAAAAGTGGAAATGGTAGAGGATTTACAATTTGTTATTGAACGGAAGACTTCGGAATATGGCCTGAATTGAATATAGTTCAATGAACAATATTTTATTAATTTTATTTTGCAAAATATAAAATAAATTTAAAAAATTACAGCTTTTGTTCTATTGCATATAAGAATTAAAATCTTTAACATTTTTTGTTTAATTTTGATTCTACGCCTATTTAGTATTAATTACTACTTTATATTCTTTATTATGAATGGCACAAATAAATAAATCATCAGCAAATCAATCTAAACCAATGAAAATTTACTGCTATTTTTCTCCTATTTTCTCAAAATAATAGGAGTTCTTGATTATAATGATGTAGAGCTGTTCATTGTTGCTCACCATCTATCCAAACGATTTAATAATTCTTTTTAATTCTAAGATGAAATGGAGTTTTATTTTGGAACATAACTAAATATTTTGTTAAAAAAAATATTTATCCTGAAATATTACGGTATTTTGCATATTTTTACACTTTTTGTCTATTATGTTGCTAATGAAAAAATGCTGGTATTTTGAATTAACTGTCAATTAAATTTTATCATTTAGTACTTTCTCTGTGAATTGATTTATATTATTTTTTTCTTTGTAGTACTCTTGTAGTAGACTTTTTTTTAATAATTTATTTACTATTAGTTTCTTTCATGACATAATAAAATAGTACAAAATGTGTTATAATAATCATCATTATGTACTAAAATTTTTGGTTTATGCATAAATTGTTCAGCCTCATTTTCATGTAATTTTATGTTATTTTGTAAAGAAGAATCAATTTAAAATGTATTTATAAAGTAATTTACTATTAGTCTAATTTATATTGGAACTTTTGTTAAATACAATTACCTATAGGGGTTTTTTTTCCCAGTAAAATCTTCTATATGAATATATGGCCTATACAATTAAGGAATCATATGTAATAATTATCTTTTATATTGACAAGAAACAGAATAACGCCAAGTCTATTGGTATTACATTATTTAGCATACTTGTCTGTCTCAGTATTACTGCAAAATTGCTTTAGCCGAAGATGGAGCATATGAGCATATTGTTTGATAGTTTATTTTCAGACATAGTATCAAGTAAACAAAGTTCATTAAGTGAGTTTTAATATCTTACATGTAAGTTATGTATCATTTAAAATTAGTAATACCTACTTCCAATGGCTAATGTTTTTGGTAGTGACAGAGATTGTAACAGAGATAGATTTGTTCCTCATTGTTGGAATATCATGTTACATTATAGTCATAACAGTTATTATAAAGTACAGATTTTTATTTAAATTCATTTGAATTGAAATATAGATTCTAATGATTCCTTAAGCAGACATAAAATAAAATGCTACATTTGATAAGATTGCATATAGTTAGAATAACTTTAATTGATAGAAAAATATAAAAATTATTGCTACATAGATTATAGGAATTATAAGACAGACTTAATGCAATTTTCATCATATACTAAATATGTCCTACTTTTATCTATTCCTCATCTTTAAATAGCAACAAAACAAAACATAAGCAAATATTAATTAATGGAAACTGATAAAAATGATTAAAAAATGTAAATATCTCACAAAAAGATATGAAAACCTATATAAGAAAAACTTTTGGAAAAATTAATAATTTTATTTATGTTTTTATTCATATTTCTTGTTAAAAAATCTAAAGGGGAAAATGCAGTTATTAAGAATAATAAAATTTACTTTGCAAAGCATATGCTTTGATATGTATTAATTGGACAATTTATATATGTAACAATGTTCTGTTTCATTCAGTAATACTATATTCCATCTGACATAGTTTGTAACAACATATTTTTATGACTATATAATATGATTTCAGATCTTACATTTTAATTCAAAAGAAAGGCAACATCACTTCTCTGTGGGCAAATTAGTTTTACTATTAAAATATCATTCATTGCAAAATTAATGTACATTCAAAATTTTACTTTTAACATATAAAAACATGTTAAATGTAAAAGTAACATGTTTGCTAATAGAACTGTAACTAATAGTGCAAAATCTCCGAAATTGTACATATTTGAGTGCATTGAGAAGCAAGATGACTAGCAAGATTTTAAATAAATTGGAACTAATGTTTCTTTCAAACAAATATATAAAAACTTTAAAAGGAAATTCAGGGTAATACCCCCTCCTATAGAGTACTGTATCTCATTTTTCCTTACTTGTGCACTTTTTAATGCTGTATTTGTGGGGGGAGGAGAAATGAGCTTTAGATTAGTTGTTGTCTATTAAAACCCCATAAACTAAGCTATAAAGATGTACCATATATGCTATTTTGCGTTATTTTTATTATTTCAAAATTCTGTTAATTTTTATATATTTATTATTAGTATCAAATGAAAAATCAGGCTTATCATTTTCAATCATTAACTTAAATAATATTATTAAATTTATATTAAACATTGACTACATTTTTGTGATTTTTCTTACAGGATAATGGTTACTGAAAATGGTTTCAGCTCAATATTTGATTATAGTTCTCCTTTTCAGTATGGTCCTGTCGGTGTGAATATGAAATCATATAATAAAAGCAATTATAAATCAGTTTTCTCATATCATGCTGTCTCTATATCATCTGATGAAGAGAATGGTAATATTTTTTTAATTAACATTAATTTATTTTTGAAATTGATTTGTAAATATTTTTCACCAGTATCTTCCTATTGTAGTAATTTTTTTATGGAATAATGCATTTGTTTATTTCAATGAAATTTTTCACAAAAATTACTTCTATTTTTTAAAAATTGAGACAGTTTGTACTGTCATTTGAATATTTTAATTTATATACTTAACAAACTTTGAATTTAAGAGTAAGCTTTTTTATTATTCTTTACAGTGTACTAACAAAAATAGACCACATTTCATTTCAGATTGTCTATTGTATCAGAAATTATTCTTAATTTAGAAAAGTTTTAAATTTGTTGAAATGAAAGCTTAATACATTATATTTGATTCTAAATTGTATTCAGGGCAATTTCAATGTGTTCTTGTAACAGAAATTTTGTTTATGCATTTCAGTTAAAAAAATATTGTAAAATAATTATTTGGAATTTTTTTTAATAGACCAGTACTGCTTATTCTTATGAATTAACATTATGTGTTAAGTACTGTAAGTAATTATAATAAAACTGCAGAAGATTATGAGCCTAAAACAAAGAATGTTATTCAGTTTCATAAAATGAAAGTTTTTGTCTATTTTTAAACTAAGCATTTGAAAATTTAAGTCCAAATCAAATATTGTTTGCTGCGATTGAGAAATATATATAGTAAATAATTTAGCTAACATTTTAATAAATTATTCAACAAGTTTATAGAGAGGATGAAAAATGGATAAAATATTCTAATTGTATTAGATTTTTTTTTTAAATAAATGAAGTGCTGATGTTTTCTTCAATACCAGAATTTCTAACCTCAATTAAACCTAATAATGTCTTAAATGGAGTAGCTGTATATAAAATTATTTGATCAAAATTTTTTTGTCCAGTTATAATACAAAGTTTTCATTTATATAAAAGGAAGTATTTATACATTCTTTGTAATCCATTCTTTGTATATGGAAAGCATTTTATGATTTAAAGGGAAACAAGTTTATAGTTTTTTGTCAATATTTTTTTATTCTTCATTATATTTTGAAAATAATTCAGTATTTAAAAATTATTAAGATATCTTTGTGAGAATAATGACCAGTAAAAGTGGCAGTTTAAATAAGAAGGGAACAGGTAAGGAAAAAAAGCTCTGAGAAAGTATTTTGAACTTATATAGTTTTAGGAGGAATTTTGCAGATAAAATAATTTTGGTTGTCAACATTGTGAGAAAAGAGTTCACACAGCTCTGAAGTGAAAGCTATATTGAAATCTGAATTATTATATATATATATATATATATATATACACACACACACACACACGCATGCCCCCCCCCCCCTAGAAAGTAAATTTTACACAATGTCAAAAGATGGCAGCCATGCATTATGAAAGTTAATGTGTTCACCTGAAAAATTAATTAATTGATTATGCAAGATACTGCTACTATATTCAATCGTTGATGCTTCCCAAAATCTCAAATTATTGTACTTGCAATGGCTGAAAATATCATTCTTTATATTTTTTCCTATTTATGCAAGGGATATTTTCTTGTGAAGTATTTCATAGTATATCATAGTATTTATAGCATTCATGTTTAATGCAAATTGATTATAGCATTCATGTTTGTTGTGCACATTGTTTTGGTTGGATACCATGAACAAATAATTGGTGCATTTAATTTTTCAAAGTTGATCAAAATTTAGTCTTAAGAAACATAATGGAAGGATGGGTAATGTCTATGTGTCAATATTTAAGGAGCTTAATAACTGTTTCTCACCAATATTCAGATATTTAATACTTAGAATTATAAAGCATCTGTTGTTCTGGAAATTATGTGCTAAGTAGTTGTAGAAAAAACTAATTCACTAGTTGAAACCAAAATATCAGGAAAACTGAATTTGATTCGAATGTGTTATAAATATTTTAGTTTAAATAATGAATATGTTGAAAAATAGCTTAACAAGTTTAGTGACTGTGTGCTATTTCTTAGAACTGTTTTCTTTTTGTTTTCAATCCTTCAGAGTCCTACTTTTTATATAAACCACATACGACTGTATATATTTAATTGAATAAGAAGTCATACTTCTTTATAATAAAATTTAGAATGTCAAAAAAGTATTTTTTCTTCCTTTAAATTTTGATTGTTACTTTTATGATGAAATCTGATGAATTTCTTATTTTAAAACTAATCTATAATTTGTTATTTTCAATCACATATCCAAAATATCTCAAGAGTGTGATTGATGATAGTTTTCCAATTATTTATTCCATTATATTATTTCTGTTAAAACTTGTAGTATTTGTTTTTACAGATAGAGTCACAAAAGAACCTCTATCATCTGCTGTTCTAAGAAGTATTATTGTGTTTTTCCTTTATTTGCTTGCTTTAATATCTTTCCCATTTTCACTTTGGATATGCATAAAGGTAATTAAAACTAAACTATTTTATAGTCATATTAAATACTGTTTAGAAATTATTATAGAAATATCTTAGAAATATATATAGAATATATCTTTTCAAAATTATTTTTAATTCATTTCTTTTATTAGAGGATTAGTTCATTGGAGCGTATTGTTCTTATGAGACTTGGAAAACTTCAACCAATTAAAGGACCAGGTAATTTTACTTATTTTTATGCATGGATTTTTTAAAAATTAATTATCACTTAAAATGTTTTTACATTCAATTTAAACATATTTCTTATTCTTTTGTTATATCATAAAAGCATTTAGAATGTTTTTTTCTGAAATTATATTTAAATTTGATAAGTGTGAAGTATATATAAAATGTATTAAAACTTTATTGTATTAGAAATAAAATTATATGACAAATTTTTTATTTCTTCTTTTGTAAATTTAATAAATATTTTGTAAATTTTTAAATGCTATAAATGTATAAGCAACAATTTATAAAGCAAGCTGAAACAATTGCTTAGCTTGGTAATATTTGTTTATAGATATATATAAGTAATTTGGCCTTTTATTGCATTTAATGTGCTTGTAATCTAGCCTTGAAAAAAAATTTACACACTTTGTCATTTCTTTTTGTTATTTTTAAAAAGAAAATAGATTGTAAAAACTTATCATTTACTTTTCAAAAATGTAAAATACTTCAATGTCTTTATAACTTCCTTTGTTTAAATAAAGTTTTTTCTTGTGTTTGTTATTTGAAAGTTTCCAGATTATGAATTAATTGTAAATGTATTCAAATTAATTGCTGCCCATGTACTAAAGTAACTTCTGAAATATGCAGTTATTTTTATTTTATTTTATTTATTTTATTTTTATTTTTTTGCTTTAAAAATTTTCAGATTATTTTCAGATATTTAAAAATTTCTGAAACAATTCTAAGCAAATCTAGCATTTTAGAAATCTGAGAGATAAATAATACATGCTTAATAAGTTGCAAATTACTTTATTTCTATTTATTATGTTTCTTCAATAATAATATTTTTTAAGGCTTTGCATTTATTTTGCCTTGTGTTGACAAATGGACTAAAGTTGATTTGAGACCTCAGAATTTCAGTGTTTCTACATCTCAAGTAAGTTACATTCTTAGTTAAAAGATTTAAGCAAATGCTTTATGTAACAATAAGATCCTATTCTTTCTTTCTTTTTTGAAACTATATTAAAAGCTTTTGTTAATTTTGTTATGAAATGCCAATAATATTTGTTAAACATCAGTCTTTATTTTTGAGTGTCATAATTTTTTTGTTATCTGGACCATTGAAGAAATGAAGTTTGCTTTGACTTTACTAAAATGATAATTGTATTTTAATGATGGAACAGATTTAGAAAGAATACTTACCATATTGCTATAAGCAAAATTCACTTTTCTTTTTTCCTGCTTTGACTGCACCTTTAATTCTCTAGCTTATACTTTCCACTCTTCTGTGATATTTTTACTTTCTATCAGCATCAATATCATTTTAATTTTCTGAGGATCATATACCAACTGCATTCCTATCAATTAAAACCTGCTTTAACCAATTTGTCATTTCTAGGTCTTTTCCTCATCATTACATTAGTGATTTGAATGCTTCGGACATGATCATCTATGAAAAAATTTGTGTACATTATAATATTTTCAATGTTACTTTATTTTTTATATATAAAGAGACATTAAACAACATTATTTATTATTTATATACTTAGAATTACAACTATAGTGACATTTATAAAATAAATAAAACTTATTTATGTTATGAAGTATCAAATAAAAATGGAATTGATTTTTTGGGAAAAAAAATCATGTTCTTATTTTATAGTATTAAGTCATCTATCAATTTATTTATTTTTTAATAATTTTTGCAGTGATGTGGCTGGGTGTTAAGATCTTAGCATAATGATCACAGGATTGTAAGTTAAGTATCCTTTCTTTGGTGTAGTCAGGAATATTAGAAAAAGAATGCCATCATTGTCATTTACCCGCAGTTCAAAATAAAGCAGTTTGTTTCAAGATAGTCTTTATGTTACTTTCAGATGAGGTGCTTATATAATTGAACTAACTAAACTAAACCTTTAAAAAAACTCCAATAACAAATTCCAAAATTAGAAATATTTGTGTGAAATTTTACAAATCAGTTATAGAAATAAGCTTAATCTATTACATTTATTTTGGTTTTAGATTTTAAGATTTTAATTTTTTTCAAAAAAAATATTTAAAAAAATTTCAAAAATTTAAGTTATTTTAGAATTTCTTGTAGTAACTGCAGCCACCAAAATCAGATATTCTGTAAATAGGATTATGAATGTTTATTTATGTTCAATTTTTAATAATAACTATATTAAATTGTTTTCAGGGTTTGTAAAATTTTTCTTTCTTTATTTTATTTTTTTAATAACTGTTTTTCTCTTTTGAAGTTATTAACTGCTGATGGAGGAATAGTGGAAGTCCAAAGCGACATTGAGTTCAGGGTTTCTGATGTAACCAGTTATGTTTTGAAACTTCACCATCATGAAAATACTTTGAAGGAATTAGGGTTGCTTTGTTTGAAAAACATTGTTTCTGAGGAAGATTTAGAAGATCTAGAAACTAAAAGAGATCTTATTTGTTGCAAAATAAAGGTTAGCATTTTGTATATTGCTTGTACAAATATGTAAGGTATGTATTTAGTTGGGATAAAAACTTTTAAATTAGCAAAACTTTAAAGCAAATTAAGAAGAGCATCAAAGTCAAGAAGTATCATTGAATTATCAAATACTATTTTGTAATTGAATTTTTAAGAGTTATTTTTTCCCTATTCTTACATTATCCATTTTTCCCTATTCTTATATATAATATGAAAAAAGAAAAACAAATGTCTTTTAGCATTAATATATGTCATAACTTTCAAAAAATTTCATTGAGTTTCTGTTGTAGCTTGATATATGTATATATTATTTCCTCTTTGTAAGGTTTGTATTTTTCTCAAATGAAAGTCTGTTCTTTTATATGAAAAATAACTTTTATCATAAAAATTTATTTCTTATACTTTTTTTGAACAGGATGAGCTGAATCGAAGTGTCATAAATTGGGGACTGGAAGTTGTGCATGTATATCTGTAAGTTATTTATGTATTTAACCATTTTAGATTTATTATTTTTTCTTCACTTTACCTATTTTATTAATTTAAATTTAAAAGTTAAGTTTTAAAGGGTTCCTACTTTTTAGCTTTATTTCTTCTTTATTGTTATTTTAGTAATTTTTGGGGGGTGGGGGGTTGCAGAGTATATGCTATTTTAACATAATCTTTTAAAATTGTCTTACTTTTTTGAGTTAATATTTGACTCTAATATTTAAATATTAAGTTGCAAGGTAACCTTATTTCATAATTTAATTTAGTTTAGGGTTCAATGTTTTTATGATGAAGTTATTAATGAATGTATTAACATTACATTGGAAATAACTGAAATATTATATGCTTTTACAAAGTTATTGTAAACATACAAAATTGTATAGTTTGAGGCTTTTCTTGGAAAACTTAATGATTTCTATGAAATTATTAAATTGTATACTTTTACTTGAATGGCATAAATTTCAATATCACATAAGATTATTGGGGATTTAGTGGTCCTCTTAACAATGATATTGTTGTTCAATGATATTGTTTTATTCCTTGATCTGCTATATTCTGCTATGAAGAATTCACTTTTTTTTTTATTTCTAAATGAAAAAATATATAAAATTTTGCACATTAAATTTGTTGAAAATCAAACATTCCCTTTCAAACACACAGCTAATGTTTGAAATGGGGAAGATACAGCCATTCAGGCATTATCATTTGACCACAGTTCATAATTTTGAAGGCTGTTTAAAAACAACCTTCCATTTTCCTTAAAGGGAAGTTTATATAATTAAATTAAATTGAAGTTCAATTATTTATTAATGTTTTATATTGTAATTTCTTAAATCTTTTTTTGCAAATGAGTTTTATTCATTGTTTGCTTTTGTAATCATATTGTGCTGATAAATTCTGTGTTTAAAGGTTAATATGAAATTAGAAGATTGAATTCAGTTGTAAATATATAGATTTTTGTAATGGGGGAGGCTTTGCTTTTTATAATCTTATGTAATTTATTATTGAAATGCTCTTAATAAGGAAAGAAAAGCAAGGGAAAAAAATATTTCTACGTGTAATTTTTATCTATGTGATTAGATTAATTCTGCTAAGTAAATTTATACTTAAAAAATTAATTATTATGCAGATTTATTTTTCTATTTTTAAAATAAGATCTTTGCATTTCTGAAAAATTGTGTGAAACTATGTTTTATGTTGAATTTCTTTGTGATTATAATATTTCAGTTACAATTAAAACTTTTACTTTTACTTGTAACATAAATTTGAACTATGCAGGCACTCTGTAAAAGTTTTAAAAGCAGCAGAACCTGTAGATGCAATTGGTACTTTAATGACAGCACTGAAAGCTGCTACAGGTAACACATCTGAGCATACAGCTGCCATGTTTCCTCTCATTCCAGAGTTAGCTGGTAATTTCTTTTATCATCTAAAAAAATGTGAGATTTTAAAATTAGTGTAAAACTGCATTGCATAATTTGTGTAATAATGATATTTATTCATTTGTAAACATTTCATAAAATATTAGCAGAGTATAGAAACAGTTCAATGCTGAATTTTTCAATTTCATAAAAACTGAAATGAATGTTGGATATTTTTTTTAATCTAGTATTGTATATATATTTTTTTACATTATAACTGAATGTTATCAAAAATATTTATGAAGATAGAATGGATTCAATTTAGCCATTAGTATTTAAGAAAATTTCTCAATTGTTGAAATACATTTATAATAATTGCACATTTCAGAATTTAAAATTTCTGAATTCTTAGTATTTAACAGTTTAAAAATGCCATGAACTCACCATTTCATTCCACTATGGTATGAAGCTAATAAGCTATATAAATCAAATCTGGAGTCATTGTTCTTGACTATGTAGAAAGTTGTTACTGTGTGTTAATAATGGCATTTTTTAATCTAATTTAAGATTAAATAATTTCATAATTTTTATCTTAAATTATCCCATATTATTTTATTCTAAAATGTTCTTTTATTTGCTGATCTTACTTTTTTATTTAATTATTTCCAACACATACTCTAAAAAAATAGTTGACTCTTTGTTTGTCAAGCTCTCTGCAAAGGGATAAAAATCTGTGACACTTAAGACATTTTTTTTATATATTCCTTTTCTTACATGGGTCAAAGAAACCCCTATCAGAATCCCATGGTGAAATCACTGAGGGGAAATCTGTCTTTGTATTGTGATTAACAGATGTCTTTTTTTTTTTTTATCATCACTTCTCTCTTGTACAAAATATGGCTCCCATGATGAAATAAATTGAAGTTTCTTCTTTTTCACCATGCATCTGCAAGAAAAATTATGTTTACCTATATATAAGTGTGTGTGTAATATATATATATATATATATATTACCAACCATATATTGTTGCCAACGTCTTGAACAAAGCTGTTGCTTTTTTTTTTTTTTTTTTTTACATATTGTTATGAATACAAACATACTTAAATATAATAGAAGATTTCTAAAATTATTTTTATATAGAAAGTTTGCCTGAATAAATGAAAAATATTATAATAATAAAGTAAATATTTATAAGAAGGCCACTATATGTTAGAAAAAAGTATTTTCATACATCAATTTACTGTATTATTATACTTCAAATATGTTTTCATAAAAAAAGTAGTAAAATTTCTTTAATGAACATTTTTCTTTTAAAATACAGAAAAAAATTCTGGCCAAGAAATTAACAAAAATGAACAAAATGTCACAAAAACTCAGCTGCAGCCTGAGGATTGTGTGACTGCAATCAAAAAGCTTGCTGCTCTTGCTGAAAAAGAAGGGTATGTCAAAGATCTGAGTGCCAACTTTAGATTTGACATTGTGGGTCGATCCACTTCAAGACTTTTAATCTCATTTGATAAAGGTAAGGCTACTATACTACTATTTATGAAATTTGAGATATTTATCTTTTTAAAATGCAACTCTTTGTAGAAGAATTAAACTATTATATTTATAATTAAATTTTATCGGGCCATCTGTCTAATATTATTTTGTTTAAGCAAAAGAATCGTATTAACTGTTTTGGATTTTGTAATTAAATTGTGAAGTGTATAAAAAAAATTTCAAAACTTTTTATGAAAAATTGTTAGTCTGTTTAAAATTAATTAACAATTTAAAAGTGATAACTCACATAATGTATGACGTAACTCAAGTGATAAAATTTAATAATAATAGTTGTAGCGACTTGAAACAATGAAATAAAAAAATGAAAGATTCTTTAAAAATTGGTTGTAGGAATGTATTTTATGGTTAAATTACAAGAACTGCTTAAAAGTTCAGCAATAAAAATTGATTTTACCTTCAGACGGTAAGGATAGCAGTAATGTACTTCCTGAAAACAATATAGTTTTTTTATATGGTTTGGCAACCTTGTAATTTCTGGTTATTTGCTCTCATCTCATTTTCCTCTTTTAATCCTGATGGAAAACTTTTGTATATCCTGTATACAGTATAATCATTTAAGCAAGAACGGCGATGAAAACCTTCTGAAATTAAAAAAAAAAGAAAGAAAATAGTAAGAATTTAAAAAGCTACTGTTTTCTAAATCACTTGATGATATATATTTAATAAATGTAGCTTTCATTACATTATATCATCTGAGGATTAAATCTGTGAGAGTGGTATTCCCTGAACTTTTTCATATACCTCCTGATAATTATATCAGTTCTTATCATGAAAATTGTAAACTCTGAGCAAGTCTGGGATTTCAAGGAGTCCTCAGATTTTTATTGGTAATCTTAGGGCATCTTTTAGATTCTTTCTTTTCTACTGATAGAAGCCAAAATTTGAAACAGATCTATAATTTTGGTTACCTGGCCACATTTCACATTAAATTTGTTAAGCTAATACTTTTGAATTATTGCATTTACATATACTTTAATAAACAGATTGATAGATAACCAAATTTAGATAGATTCAGTTCAAAATGAGATTCTGATCCATGATGATAATACTGTGTGTCAAATTTTAACTGTGTAGTTTGTATTTAAAGTTATTATATTTGTATCATACAGGCTGACAGTGAAAAATCACGAATTTCTGTGTGAATTCTCTTAAAATCTTCTTATAATTATAATCCACAGATTCAATGTAAAGTGATTACTTTTCATCTATCTATCTCAAGGGATTTTTCTGTTATCATATCCATTGTTAGAAAGATAGACATAATTCTAAAAAAGTGTTTTATAGATTGGCAATCATAATTTAGAAATTCATCAAAATTTCAATTTTGATTTTTAAAATGATAAAAAATACTTTTCTCTTTCATACACAGGAAAGTAAAAAATGATAAAGGAAATCAAATGAAAACATTTGAACCTGACTCTCATGTTTTGAATGCATATTTTTGAACATACAACATTTGATAATAATATACTGACCTGAAAATAGTAATCTTATTTGTTTGATGACAGCAAACAAAGTGATATTCATTTGAAAAATACTCTTCGAAAAGAGGAAGTTACATTTTTCTTGTTGATTTGTCTTAAATCAATATCAATTTTCATCTTTTATTCAATTAATATATTTTATATAAACTTGTAGCTGTATCCCAGTATGTATTCAAATAATATTAGACTTTATGTAAAGTATAAATCACTTATCTAAAGTGCATCAGGAACTAGCCATGTAAATGGTTTTGATATACATTAATTCTATCTGGACCAAATGGCCTCTTATTGATGTTGCATGTAAACTTATAGAGAGAAAGATGTCAGTCTAAATATCATTTTTGTTTTCTAACCAGGCTAAAATTTTTGAGGTTCATCCAAAATAGCCATTGTGTTTCAAAATGTGTTGTCATTGTGTTCTTAGTTATATAAATATAACTAGGAAAGCAAAGCTATACTTTCTATGCTTCTCATTAGTTTCAAAAATGGCTCAGTACCTAGTATTAAAGAAAAGTAGCTTTGTATGAAATGGTAAGGTAATAAATAAAATTTTTGTAAAAAATTTGGTAAAAAATAAAAATTTTAAAGTTTTTAAATTTAATATTTTTATTAAAAGTAAATATATCAATTTAAATTAATAAAGGAAATTATTAAAGTTGGATATATTATGAGATCTAACTACTTAATGATATATTACCAATCCTACTTTAATAAAACCAAATAGAATTAATGCAAGATTTTAAATATGCTGTTGAAATTTTACATTTTATTTTTGGAATTTTAATTCAATTGTTAGCATTTTTAAAACGTCTTTACTTTTTTTAAAAAATCACATTACATAAATAAAAAGCTGTTGCTGAATTAATTTGGTTTTAATTTCAGCTTAAAAATGACGATAAATGAATGCTGAATTTCTAATACAAGGAATGAAACAAAATTAATTTGAAAAGTCTTATAGAAACTAATATTTTCTCTAAATTTCAATAAATTGGACATTTTTTTTATATTCTAATTACAAAATTATCTTAGCATTTCACTATATTAAGTAGAAACATCTCAACATTTAAAAAAATAAAAGGCTCTCAAACTTTTTACTTTGATTATTAACCATTCCTTCAAAATAATAGGAATAATAAAAGTTGCATTTATTGTTAAGAATTAGTATGTATTTTATGATGTGTGTTTTGAATAATACTTCATTACTAGACTTTTTTTTTTTTTTTTTGAATAGGTCACATTACTGTTTTTGAAAATGTTCAGAGTTCTAAGGAATCAGATGTTCAACTCATGCTTACAGAAGACAATTTAAGGGATTTTTTGAATGGTGAAGTCTCACCTCTTGAAGCTTATATGGATGGGAAGGTGATGGTAACTGGTGATTGGAGTCTCTTGAGATCACTTGCAAAGGTTTTTGATTTATGTCGACCTAAGGGTCAAAGCATATAAGTTTGTTGTTTTCATTCTTTTTTGTTATTTTATTCATTAATGCCATTGTACATATTCTCTGTATTTTTGCTTAATATACAAGAACAAAAGAATGCGTCATCTGTCTAAAGTATTGTAAAGTTAGATGATTATTTTTATGATTGTTATAATTTTATACATATTATTTTCTAGTCATGTTCACTTGTAGAGTTTTGTTTAATGTTCACTGCTTAAAAGGTTTATACTTTTTTCCCTTGAGTTTGCGGATAGCTTCATAAGAAAAAAAATGAATCTTGAATATATATTCCATTTGTTAGTCAACTTAAAGTTTCTTTACTTTTTTTTTTATTTATAAATTTTCAGATTTAATGATAAAAGGTGTAAAATTGCCATATTTTTTATAAAGTTTTTTTTCCACATAAGTTATTAGATAAGAATGAAATAATTTGTTAGTAAAATGAAAAAATATGTGCTAATGTTTTTATTAACTAAAACCCATTAAAATTTTACTATAATAGCTATTTGTTATAATGGTTGTGGTTATGTAACCTTAATTTTCTTCTATTTTTAATTGCTGGTAATCGATATAAATTTTGATATTTTAATGATAATTGGAATGTTTAAAACATTTTTTTATCTGAGTATCTGTCAGAAGATATGAAAATTTTTAGTGCTTCATCATTAATTTCATGTTATTTACATTTAAAAAAATGGTCAAGTTAGCATTGGTTGCATTTAAATGTGAGATTTTTGCATTCTAAATTTGCAAAACACGGATTGTTCTTTCTAATTTATCTGTCATATTTTTTTATTATTATTCATTATAATTTTAATCTTTAATTTTTTTATATGATCAACCAAAATAAATGAATAATCTTTTAAATATATCTTGTTGTCTTTTAATTATAAATTGTTTTAAAAGTGAATGCATAATCAGCTTTCTAAACATGAAGTGCATGTTTCTTAAATTTTATACAATATTATTATTGTAATTATTATTTACATAATTTATTTCTCACTTGGAGATAAAAAAAAAGCGAGTTAGCATGCTAACACTGTTGATTGGTCTGTTCCTTTGTAATAGTTTATTATTTATTGTGTGAATACACCATTATGACACAAAGAAAAAATGATTTATATGACTAGTTATAATTTTGAAATTATAGGAATGTTTCATTTACTCTTTCTTTAAGATTTTTGCTTAAAATTCTGGTATTAAATATTAAAAAATGGATATGCTATTGCTACTCTGAAACAAAGAGTTATAGTTGTTTCATGGTTCTTTTTTCTTTAAATAATATAAGATTCAATCACTTGTAATTTACTTTAATTTTTAAAGCTTTCATAAAACATCATTTGCAAAATTATACAAAAAAAAAAAAAAAAAAAAAAAAAAAATTGATTTTTTTTGTGTAGTTTAATTTGCAAGTAGTACTGTAACTTCTAGTAATCAAAATCCAATGTAATACTTTGGCACTGATCTTCATGTTTTCTGTTCCCTGTTTATAAATTTTATCTCTAAATAGGAAACAGAAAATCTCCCCTCCCCCCCCCCCATTGTTGTAAATGTGAGGATACTTGTATTATGCCAACTTTGATAACATTATTCCTATATCTATTACATGATTCAAAATTATGTTTTTGAAATCATCTGCTCATAATTATTAAATTATTATTCTTTCTCAGACTTATAAACCTGAGATGAGATATATTAATTTCATTTTTAATCTGATCTATATATAATCTATAACTGAGCAAAAATTTGCTATTAAAGGAACATAAAATAAATTTAAGACTTTTAATATAAGAGGCAAAACTAATTTGAGCTTAATGTTTGAAATAGTAATCCAAAAGATTTTGGAACTTCTGAAATCAAAAGATAACTTACAGAAATCAATGGCTATGGCTATAAATTATGGGATAAAAATCTTTGCTTTCATAATTTATATTACAAAATTTCATTATTCTTATTTTTTATATATATTTTTAAGGAATTTGAAAAGTGATCTGAGAGTTAATATTGAGAATAGGTAGTATTAGTCTTTCATTCCCTCATTATTTTTGTTTGAAAAAGGATATGTATCAGGAGAAATTCTGGTATTATGCAAGTACTGTTAAAAATTAAGCTCGCCATTTGTTTAAAATTTTTCCAGAAAAAGTACTAAACTTGATATTTTATGTTCAGATTTTTTATGTTCATTCTCTTTCAATAATGACAAGTTGCTGTTTCGTTTTTATGGTTTATGGTAGTTATTCAGTCAGGGTATTATTATGTATTTTACTTTTTTTAAAAATATATGTAATAATTTGCATCTTTTGCTCAAAGCTGCAATATTATGCCAAATATTATGTCCTTTTCTACAGTTATTTAATTAAATATATAAATATGTTAAAACTTACTGCTGTCAGATTTTTTTGTTGTTGTAGATTTAAAATATATTTACTCATAGATTTTGCTTTTCAAGGCTAAATACAATTTTCTAAAATGCTCTGTAAATTTTTATTATGTGTATTATATTGATTACTCATATTTTTATCTATGTTGTAACCTGTACTTATAAATTATTATTTTGGATAGTGCTATAATACAGTTTTATTGAAGTTTTAAATTACAGTACAAATAATTGTTTTCTCAAAAATAATTTTCTCTTTTTGTTGTGCCAACAGAACAAAAGTATTTTATTGTGTCAGTTTTATTGGGCATATTAATGTATTCACTCATAATTCATATATTTCATTGCTGTGTATATAAACTGAGTGAATAATAATATATTATTAATTTTTCTAATTGTATCTCTCATATTTCATCTCATATAGTAAAAATTTGATACCTTTAGAATAGATCAGATTCCAAAATCATTAAAATTATAAGTTTTATTTTTTTATTTTTACTATTGTGTCCTAGATTTTAGTATTAAAAGTTTTCACTATTTAAATATTCTGTACTTCCTATTATTTTTAAGACATCTTCTATTTCTTGAGTGTATAGCCTACAGATACAATTAAGAATCCATAGAAAACTTGAGATATTTGTCAGCAATGCATACATTTTTGTACTAAATTACGGTATCTTTGAAGTTTAATGAGTAATGGTTTATTTTAGACAAAACTTAAGATCTTGATGCAAAAAAATCATGACAGTTAAAGGATTAATACTATTGTATGATTTTACTAGACTGAATTTTTCTTCGTAACATTACTGTATATAAAGTAATGAAAGTTTAATGCTAATTATTAAGCTTATGACTATTTTTGTCTGAAATATATTATTTTATATTGCTGTATTTGTAATGAATGCAATTATGAATTCAAGAGACAAATTATAATATCTGAGCATTCTTTAAAAATGCAATTTTAATTATTTACTTTTGTTAATTATGATAAAGAAATAATAAATGCCTATGAAGGTATATACTTAGATTTCCCTTTATCTTTGTATTATTAAGCAGGCGTGTACAATAGGGCAAGTAGTTTATAGCCAATGCAATAATTAAAAAAAAATGAAATTTGAAACTAAATAAAACAAAATTGAATGTAAATAATTTATTTATTGCATACTATCTTCTTTAATTCAAAATTTATCACTTTTTTTTGTTGTAATGGGTGTCTAATTATTTTGAAAATGTTTTAAGTGAAATTGATTCAAATAGTCCAAAATAAGTTTAATGCTTTCATTGTTGAAACAATTAGAATATTTTTTAATCTAATAGTATTTTAATCCTAAAATTTTCTTTGGTAATATTCAAATATAGGAATTTGTCCATGCAATTGGAATCATATTTGAGTTTGGGAAGTGAATATTCTCATTAACAAATACATTTGAAATAATTTGATAATAAAATTTAGAGACCAGAAGTCTGATTTCATTGGCCAAGTATTTAATCTTGGTGCTAATTAACCTATTTTTATGGTATGGAAGTTTATTTTTAAATGTGGCAAGATGATGAAACAACAATGTTAAATTTCTAAGAGGCAAGCTGATTTTATTTCAGGAAGTTAAAGCACTTATGTTTAGTACTGCAATTTAATTTCATTAATGTTTTGCTGTAAAAAATGATAGAAAGTATATATTTATTCATTTTGATTTCCTCATCCAGTTTTAAGTATTGGTTATTTAGAGTGGTAATGAAGATCTTAAATGTATTCTATTATCCAAACAACATAATACTTTTGTGATATTGTAAAATATAGTAAAATTTCATTGAATGTGAATGGGAATTTTCTCTAATTAAATATTAATAAACATTTTAATAATAAATCTGATTTAGTTTTTAATTGTGAATGCCTATTTTAGTATAAAATTGCAACTTGCTTTTTTAAAAGTGTTGTTTTACTTTAATTTGGTAATCTT
Organism: Argiope aurantia; assembly: GCA_026543865.1. Classification (NCBI taxonomy): domain Eukaryota; kingdom Metazoa; phylum Arthropoda; class Arachnida; order Araneae; family Araneidae; genus Argiope; species Argiope aurantia. The sequence goes on along the minus strand of JAPMOR010055244.1, from coordinate 50,423 downwards.
ATTAAGCATATTATTTCTTTAATCTCATATATATATATAACAGTTTTTATCCTTTCACATATGAGTTAACTGTGCAATTTGTTGTCCTAACCATATAATGAATAATGCAATCATACAACTGGAGAACTGTTCTAATATGTTCAATTCTATGTAACTGTTCTTATGTACTAACTGATAAAAAGAATTATGTATTTTTAACAGCTTAAAAGTGATCCAAAATTACAATATATTACATTTCCATTGGCTTAGTTAATAATGTATAAAAATTACTTACAAAATGTTGGTTTCTATAAAAGATAAATACACTCGATTAATGGTATGGCTTTCAGTTACCTGTTACTTTATGTTTGATATTTTTTGTCTTTTCAAGTTTATGTAAAAACGAATATAAGAATTAGACAATTATGAAACAACGACTGAACAGAAACTTTATTCAAAGTCGACAAACATTTAAAAGCTACTTTGTGCTACTAATCCAGAAGAAACAATTTCTCGACAACAGAAATAATTCGAAATCCAACTCAGCACCATAGCAAAAGAATCAGAGCTACTGGCTAGCCGCTGCGTGAAACCAGCAAATGTATAAAGAGTAATAATACATATGTACAACAAAAATTCAGTTGTATTTACACAAATTATATACAAAATTTGATCACATAACATTTGACTACATGCAAACTGGCAACTTCAAATGACTAATTGAAATTTTTATAACATTGAAACCTGCTTGCAAATTTTTTTATGCCTAAATTATTTCTTTAGTTAAGCACTATAAAATACAGCAACACAACATTTGACAAATATAACAGCTAAGAAAGTTTCCTTATGCAATTGCTGAAGCTCACGATACATATGCAATTATTTCATGTTCAGTGTTGGAAAAGCAACAAACATTTTTTTCTACCATGTGTTTTAAACAAGTATTAAAAGTTTATTGAAATTGAACACACAATTATTGTACTTGAGCTTGTTTATTGGTCAATAAAAGAAAAGAAAAATGATACGGGATGACAATCAAACTTAACATTTTGAAATGATTATTTATTAATGTTCAAAATAATCATTCTAAAAATCGAATTCAGTCGACAAAGATAATGACATTCAAAATAGAATCAATTTGTTTCTTTAACTGCTATTAAATATTTTTCTCTATCTGTATTTTGATTATTTTATTGATTTCATTACTTTAATTTTTCTTCAAATAAACTATCATAATGATTATATTCATTAAAAGAGTTGCTTATTCTCTAGAAATTTGTTCAACTCAGCTAAAAAAATTCTTAATTTTTCTTTTACAGTAAAGATACTTTTGAATTTCTTTCTGTTTGATAGGTTTCTTATCTAATTATAAATTTCTTTACTCAAATATTTTGAATTTAATAATATTCTTTAGTCAAAAGAGAGAAATTGTTTTCAAGGGTTTAGATTAAATAATGCGATTGCTTCAATTAAATAATAGAATACATTTTGTTAGAATTCAGTTATTATCCTGAATATTTGGTAAAGGATTTCATTGATATAATTCACCACAATTTCTTAATAATAAAATGTGTAGAGTGGAACCAAAATTTGTGAAATACACCTTTTTTTTTAGAAACCTTTTATTAATTTACTTCACTATATCTCTTTTCTTTAAAGATTAACACATTCCTTTTGGCTATTTTCAAGATCTGTTTGAAAAGAATCAGTTTAAAACAAATATCAAATTTTTTTTTAAATATACTGACCTTGTTTTTAGAATTTTTAAGTTCTTTCAGGAGTTTTTAGGCCTGAAAATCAGTTTTGGATATTAAAAAGGCTCATCTAAATTTAGAACTTTTTATTTCAAATTATAAAAAAGAAGTCTTTCTATATAATATTATTTCATTATTTTTATTTTAATATTATTTGTTTGTTATTTGTATTTGATTATGATAAGTCTATGAAGTTTAAAAGGTTGAAAACCAGTAATTCACATAAAAATCAAAGCAATTATTTTTATGACAACAAAAAACATAATACAGTTTGGTTTTCATCGACTATTTTCTCCATTTCAAAATTCTGACTACAAATTTCTTTACTCTTGATTTAATCAAATTTTTTAGCTGCATTTTTGATAAAAAATTTTTAGCAGTTAGGACAGTGCATGCACAGAATAAACTGAGGATTACTTTTATATTATATGTTTGTGAAAACAACGTTTGACTCATTCCAAGTAAATGAATATATTCTACCACAGAAATAATAAGAGATGTTAGATATCATGAGCTAAAAATTTAAATTAAAAATATTTGTATGAATCATACTTACAAATTTGATTTGTTGAAGTTGCTGCATTTGCTGTATGCATAATTTAATTAAACTTTTATAACAATCTTGTGAACGAATGATATACATTTTGCGTATAACTAACCAATCAACTAAAGAATTTACAATGACAAACAACTAAACATTAAACTAACTGTGAAAACAAATATAAAGTGCGCTTTTACACTTAATGACATCATTATTCAAATTTTAAATATGCCTTTTAATCTTAAAAACATCAAATGATTGTTTCTAGCCTACACATAAAGACCATGTAATGCACTACTGTTATAATAATATTGAGCGTAATAGAATCAACTAAAAAATCAGAATACTTCTCAGTTTCACTAATTTTTCTTTGAGGATTTCATATCGATAAAATGTGCTAGTACCATCCATTTGTTTTATCGATGATAATCGATTTTTTTTTTCTTCCGCTATACGTTAGTATATAAAAATAGGGAATTTGAGGAAATTGTTCCTTTAGTTGCTGTTTCTAATTCGGAAGCAAAACAAAATTATTGTTTGTTGACAATGACTACGAACATAAATAGGTAATAATTTCGTTCGTTTTATTTTAATCAGGATCTTGCGATATTCTTATGCGATTTAACCCATTCTTTTGCATATTTAGAAAAATTATTTGTATGAACTGAATAATTAGCTATTTTTTTAAAGATTTATCAATTTTGCAAATAACGAAGTTAAAGATGAACGTTTATTTTCTTTTAATTTAATATATTGCAAACTACATTTTAAGATATTAAAAATGAATTAAACCAAGTTATTTTTCGATAGAACTTTTGTTGCTAAAATTTTAATTTGATAAATTTTTATAAAAGGATTTACAAGAATAAATTTTTCAACATGTTGAAAATTCAATCTTATTTATAAAACTTTTGATTAAAAATTATTTTTTCCATTTTCCAGAAAAAAAAAACAATGCATAGAATTATCAATTGCCATTAATTTTTAGTACCTCAATTTAAATATAATTTCTTACCTAATATAATGATTCAATTTTGTAAACAGAATATCCATTTTATAGTAGGTGTTGAAAACCGCTTCTTTAGTAATTAAAAGAAACCCAGATTTTTATTAAACTTGATAGGTTTATTGAAAATTCACTAATTTATATTTCCTTACCATTATTAATTGTAATTATCTTGTATTAATTATGATTAACTGTAATTATTCTAAAAATGTTCTTAAGCTTTACTTATTCTAAAATGTGAAATTATGGCAAAGAAGTTTTTATAATCATTATTGAATTAGATATTTTGAAGAAAATTCCAATATTGACCTATAAGATTAGATCTTTATTTGCTGGAAAGTTATAAAATGTAGATAGATAAAGCTTTATTTGAAATTTTAATAATTTTTTAAAAACAAGAAATGAAGACCTTTTAAATTACAACGATGATATTTATAAAGATTCAATTGCAAGTTTCTGAATGTTGAACATCTAGCAATGTGACGACGGTTTAAAGAAAAACCGTTTAAAAAAAATTAACATCGTATCATTTTTTTAGAATTTTATTTACTAATTACACCGTTTGAAAAAGGGTAACTGAAATGGGTACTTTTAAAATTCTTATTTTTTAAAACAGCATATACTTGTGTCGTACGAACACAAGGGGACAATTACCGTTTCTTTGGAACTTACAGAAAAATAGCGGAACACAAAAATAGCATCTTTTCATTATGTCAAATTAGAATACAAAATGGCTGCTTTACTTCATTCGTTTACTACACAATTTTCACCTAGCTTCGAACACATTGTCTACTCATGAAATTTACAAGTAAAAATTAGATATCGGAAACAAAATCACAATTATTATTTTCTTGGACGATCATGGAACTAATTACACTCTAATTTTTGCTCAAATTAATTACTAATGATTCGCTATCGGAACAATTAAAGTTATGAATTCGATTACTAACGATGTAGTGCAATAGTAAACAGGCATTACATTTAAATTAAGAATTGAACATAAAGAATTTGAGACGAGTTTTTTCATATTCTAATAAATGAACACTGGAATTCTGGCACCAAGTTAAGATTTCTAAAGAAATCCCTTTTCGATTTCTGTCATTTTTTTTTCTTTAAAGAAAAATGGAAAGAAAAAGATTTGAAATTGATGATATCTCTTTCTGTGGAGCTTGTCTCTCTTTTGGGAGCTGTGAATTGAATAGTCCAGTTCCTTTTGAATGAGATTTCTTTTCTCTGAATAGTGAAAAATAGAGCCCGTACGGCCTCGTGTGTTTTGGAGGAAGAGCTTATCTTCTTCTGTTGAATGGATTGCTGGGGCCATTCGTGGACTGATCGACCATACCGTCGACTTCACCGTCGATTTCAATAACACCATCTATGAAGAATAATCATAAATGCAATTTTATTAATAACAACACTAATTATTAACTGCCAATATTAAGCAGGCCACCTTAGGATAAATTCCTGCAGAAAGCCTTAATCTCATGGAATAATCCATATGGAATTAAAAGATATGACGGTTGGTTTGGTTTAGTTATATTGACGCTCCGTTTGAAAGCAACACCAGGGCTAATTTGGGACAGACCTTATAAATTTGAACCGTGGTCAGATGACGAAGACGGGACCTGAGCTGGCACTTTTCTTTGTAAACTTCCACACCATACCAGCGGGAAGACATTTGGCCCTGATGAATTTAATGTGCATCAGATCCGTTTACACGATGGCTTATCTGTGGAATCAGATCTCAAATCTGACCCCCCCGTTTCTAAAGCCGAGACCTTACCAACAGATCTCTATCAAATTTTGTGTAAAATATGTTCAGAGGAAGTCCGTTTATCTGGCTGTTCGCATATACGTTAACAGGATAACTACAAAATGAATAGAGTTTGTGTCTTTTCTGCTCTTAGAGGGCAATAAGAAATAAAAACATCAAAAATTTATTTTTTTGCTAACTGCCTAGGAATTATGGATTTTAAAATATGGACATGGCTTTTTCTTGTGAATTATTAATTTCTTTGTGGAGTACTCTACGGATTATGACCATATCTTCATAGCTGAAATCTTAGTTAATTATTTTCCTCTCGTGATGGTAGATTAAGTATATGTATGAAAAGTAACCGATTTAAATTTACTTTATCTAAAGTTTTCTTTTTTTGGTAAAATTTTTATAGCAATAAAAATACATTCAAAAGTTTATAAAATGTTATTGAAAAAAAAGAAATATATATTTTATAGATGCAAATTATGTTTTATGTATAAGTTTCTATTTTTTTTTTCTTTTTCTGTTTATTATATGAAAAAAATTTGTTTCTCGCACAAGGCTTTGTAGAAAACTTTTAGTGTTATCGTTGTTTTGGCATTATAAATGTAGAATGTATCAGGAACAAACTCTTTAAGAATCACAGACCTCTAAATGAAACACTACTGAATCAGGATGTGAAAAGATAAAATTAACTAAAAGCATCTTACCCGCTTGTGAATTCAAATGCGATCCTACAGGCCGAATTCCCAAGGTATTATGAGTCTGCTCGTACTCTAGGACCTCTTGGTAGATTAGTTCTGCAAGAAAATGATCATCAATCAATATTATATATAACAACTCATTGTTAACAGATAAATTCATAATTCTTAGTTTATTAAATATCGTTTTTATATAGGGAGATAGAGTACTAGTGATAATTGTGACACGATAGATGCATACACTTTGGGTAGCATCGATGTCCTATAGATGTTAGTAGATCATCAAATAAAGGGAAGCAATAAGTGGTACCAGATCCATTTAATTCAGTTTGAATGTTGTGGTATTTGAGATGTGGTGTAAAAGAGCAGCCCACTAACTATGAAGCAGCGATTAAAAAATAATTGTTATGCCTTGTCGACAAGAACAAAATTGCCCGACAAGATTTGCTGGAAGCAATGGATAATAATGGTATGATGGTAAGTGGACTAAATGACTAGATAGTTTCATGAAAAAATGTATGTTATCTTCAAATGTTTCAATAATTTGAGAGCGATTTAAACAACGTAGAGGAGTTTATTTGTGATGCCGGACAATCATTGCAGGGCTTCAACAAAAAGTGGACGTATTGATGAGGTGTCTTCTACATTTCTGAAAAAATTTATTAGGATAATTATAAAATGTATATATGTGTACTATCGAAAAGTTGCCACTACTTTTGATCCATCTTTGTAAATTGTCTGTGTTTACGGCACTCTAATGTCCAATGCAGACAAAAAACTATGATTAAAAATCAACTTAAAAGTTTTTCAGTAAAATTACATACCATTATGAAGCTATTCAAAAATCGATTTTACTTATGGAATATAAATTTGGTTTCCAATTTTTGAAGAAGGGGAATCTTGTTAGATTATGAGGCTATTATTTAACTATATAAAGAACTTGTTTAGCAATGTTTGTAAAGTTATTTTGAAAATTTCATCATAATTTTAACGCCTTATTATTATAAGTAAAAAAAAAATCAGTAAAATGCATTAGGGGTTTTTAAGGCATATAAAAATAAATTTTGATGCATCCGGAAGTATTAAATTATTACATTTTTCTTAAATTACATATATTTCATGTTTTATGCCGTTGAAATTAGTATCCATATTTTCAACACAATATAGTTTGAATATTCATTAAATATTTGAAAATGCCACTACAACGAGATTGTACAAATGCTTCGGCATCAAAATAAAATTCAGTTATACGTTTAGGAGAATTCTGTCAATGTAAGCAAACGCATCATAAGAAGGAAAATTCAAATTTTGTCATTTAAAAACAGGATGTACGTGGCGAATTTCAAATAAGGTTGATCATTAATTTGTCTTTGTACATTTATTGAAATATAAATAAAAAATTATCTATATTATAATAGATCTATAACAAACAATATAAAGACTCTATACTTTTGTAAAAAAATTAACAAAAAATTTAAAGTAGATTCCAACCTCTTTTCTGAAACATTGTAATGTTTGATTCGTCCGTCCAATTAATTTTTAAAATGTATTTATATTATTAATTGTGCAAATATAAATCTATTAATACATTATATATATATATATATAATTGTTATAGAATATTTTTAAAAAATTCATTAAAATTTGAGAAAAAATTTATGGAAATGATATTACAAAAAAAATTATTTTTAAAATTTAAAAGGTGCGTAAAAAAGCTTTTCTCAGATAATGTGGTACAAAAAGAATGAGGGAAACAAATCGAAATTTTGATTAATTATAAAAGATTTTGTTAGCTTTTTAAATTAATTTTATAAGTTTTTTTTTTAATCTAAAAACCTAATGAATATCTTGAAAACTCCCTTTATTAGTGAGTACCTACTATTTAAAGAAATAACTATGCATCAAATTTAGTACTTTCAGATCTAAATTTTCTCTGTAATGATCTACATTCCAGAACGTTTTGCAGATTTTTTTTATCATGCATATTATTCGACGCAATTCACCGTTCGACTCTATAACCATTATGTTAAAATTATAATTTTTGGACTATTGCCAACATTTTTCTTCTGTAAGGTTACAAAATCACAATCTGTGTCTGTTAAATAAATATATATAAACCTATGTTTCGACCTTAATAATGACTTCTTTCACTAGAAATAAATTTTATCACATTGGGGCGACTGAATCTGCAAAGTGATTCGAGAAACAAATAATAAGTTCAATTGTGGGGCCCTAATGGTTCAATGTTTGTTTTCGGAATAGCGATCAAATTTTACTGTTTTGGATAGCTTATTTTAATAATAGTATTTTGGATAGTATATTAATTAGAAACGTTATTTTTGACTAATATTTTAATTAAACATAGCAAAATAAAACAGCGACATTAATACATACCTTTCCATTGCTGTACCGTGTGCTCTCTCTCGTCTACCGAGTGGTCGTACGGAGCCGGAGCAGGCTAGGAAACAAAGAAAAAGGAGTTGTTTTTCTATAAGTATTTTTTAAAATTTACACAGCAAGTACGTCAAACTCACTTTTATTCGTATAACAGCCGCCTTTAGCGATCAGCTATTTGCCCACTATATATATTAACAGCATTAATTTAGTTATCCATACAAATTTGATGAATTATATCTTATTATACCGAAATGAAAGTACTGTTTTAAATTGCAAAATAAAAGCAGACACTGCAAGACAGCTGACTGGTTGACTATGTTTATAAAGTGACGAATTTAATTGACGAAATCGGTCCACTTACTGAAGCTGTTGGTTGTTTTAAAAGTGCTGTCTTGTGATTTAAAAAATGAAGTCGGTGGAAGGAAGACGAACATTCATAACATATCTGAAAGGTCACGAGCTTTCATATGAAATAAAACTAAGTGAAACTGGTACAGTGAATGGATTAGAATAGTTAAAGAGCATTAAGTTAATTTTTTTTCGCATTCTTTTCAGAAGATATTCTCTCTTAACATGGACATATTGTCATGTAAAAGGTAAAATGCAAAAAATTGTATTTAAAAATTTTGTTGGTTGAAATCCTGTCACTACCTCTTTAAACCCCAAATGATGTCAAATAGCCAATAAATGATGCCAAACAGCCAATACCATAAAGCAAGATTACTACTGATTTTATTTTAATATACTCCGTGAAAAAAGTACCCAGATACTTTTTATTGCTCTTAATATCCAACAGCTAATTTTATCGAAAATATGTCATTCAATTTAGAAATACGTCCTCTTTAAGAATATTCAAATTACATTCACACAAACGGTCTTTTAAATATTTATATTTGCATAAACTTAAAATTTTATTATTTAACAAATGATTTCTCCAGTTGCAATAATCTCTCCTTTGTCCCAAACAAAACTTAGATTGAAAAATAAGTGTAGTTAGGATTTGTTGCATGTATCGATTTTTTTCTCCTCACTTCAGCAATTATCTTAAAAAGAAGGGAAAAAAATGTCTTAATCTGAAACCACGCTGAAAGATACACTTCGGTGATTTTGTTTTATTCTTGCCAAAGAATGTTTCTGTAAAAATTAATTGCCCCCCCCCCCTCCAATGTCGAAATCATGCTGTTCTGAAAGTATTTTAATTATTGCTATATAACTAAAACTATTTTATGAAATCGGATAAAATTTGGAACATTGATGTATTACGTCTTGCTCTTTCTATCGGTAATTTTTTTTTATGAATTTCTATTCAAAAATGATTAATTTATGACATAAAAAATTAAAATATATATTCTTAAATGTTTTTAAATGTATAAGTTTCCTTACAATTTAAAGTATGTTGAATAAAAAAGTCATTACATTAGAAACAAAGTCAGTTTAACATTAGAAATTCCAATTATTTATAACTCATCAACCGTTTACTCAAAATTACAAAATCTTATATATATTCTAGCAATTTAACTGAGAAAATTTTGACATATATGCAAAATCGGGTGTTTAAAATACTGAGTACTGTAAAAATTGAATATATATAAGATCTCTTGCATGGGAAAAATATTTCCGACTCTAATAAACAAACATTTCTAAATCTATAGATATTTACAATTTTATTGTATATTGAATAGTTTAGAAATAACTAGCAGTATTCGGATACGTTTTGACGGATTGCATAGAGATAAAATATAAAGGTTCGAAAACAAATGCTCCGATTTAAAAAAAAATATGAAAATTTGCTTAAATTTAAGGAGTGAATCTTCAACTACGAATACTTTATTTTATTTAATAGTCATATTGTTTTTTAGCCCTGGAAATTTGGCACCTATTGACAATATAAAAAAGCCGCCGATTAGTTGATTTCATTCGAATAAAATTCCTTATATACAGCCTTTTCCATTTTGATTGAACGGTATATAGGTTTCTTGAAGAAAATATGACAAACAATAAAATATCATTCGATGTACATCACACAGAAACACAACACATACACATGGCAGGCCTTGCTGTTGCGTGAAAAGCAGAGTGACACACAAGCAAAAACACACATGATGCACAATAAATCAAATTATTATTTAATTTAGAGATTTCTAGAACAAGGATCACCGTTTAAATCAAAAAAGTAGTCTTCATTAGCATTGAGAATTAATAGAAATTTTCGTTTAACTGCATAAGGCATTATATTTTATAAATATTTAAAATGAACATTATTTTATATAATATTATTATATAAATATTATATATTTTATAAATCTATCAAGCACAGCAATCACAGTGGATAAAAATAATTGTTTTCCACCATAAGCAGAGTGGATAAAAGGAATTTTTTCCGCCAAATCCAAAGAGGATAATAATTCTTTTTATCTGTTCTAGTTATGATGAAAAACATGTTTTTCCTTTCAACATGATGCTTAGCTCAGTTTAACGAAAATTGAGAATTGGTCCAGTTTGATTTTCAACTCTCATTACCATCGAAATTTAAAAATTTTCCAGTTTATGATTTTATTGATTAAATCAAATTCATTGTATTAAAATAAACTCATAGTTTTAAATTTCATTTTTTTCTGAGTCTTAAAGCTTTTAATTTCATAAAGGGTTTTGAAAGAAAAGACATTTTCAGCTACTAGTACAAGACTTCGATTGATGCTATGATTTGGTGCTAAATCTCTCTTTGGATTTCCATTTTAAAATAGACATTTAATAAAAGAATTTATTTTTAATTAATAATTTATTCTTTTTTCATATGATGATCAAACTTTTGCTATTAATCATGAATGCTAATCTAAAGTGAATATTTCCTCAAAATATTAATATAATTCTAATTCAGTATGAGTGAAAATTCAGTTTTAATTCAGAAGATGATATATCTTCTTTTATATTTATTTAAAGCATATAACAAAGAGATAAATATTTTTTTCACTCTTCTTTAATTCGGTCCTTGATTACATTGAGGTTTCATTTCTCATGTTAATTATTGTATTTTCATAACAAATGTTTAATGATCAATAACCTATTGATTCGTATTCCATGAATGCTGTTTTTGTCACCATAGATAATTCTCTGAACGCTACCATTATTTTTCGGAATATTAAAATGAATTAAATTTTAATTGCATAAGATTTCCTCGATACATTTATTTATAATTCTTTAAAGTCAAGTCATATTTTGATAAGGTAGAAAGAAAAATTTTGACATTCATTTACAAATGTGACCAATAAAAATATAAGCAAGCATCTAAATGCTATTGACGCCATAAGCTACTGTAAATATTTAGATTATTTACCCTGTTATAAAATAGAATCTAGTACAATTAACTAAAGAATACGAATCTGTCAAGATGTTTTTCTTAAAGTTACAACATCAATTATACGATTGCTTTCAAAGAATCCATTGGTAAGTAAATTAAGGTATCAATTTTAAGATTAAGGTTTAAATGTAAGGCATCAGAAGAGCTTAGCAATTTTCTCAAGCTTTGAGGCTTTTTCATACTAAATTTGCATAATTTCTGTTTTTTAAACATTTTTTTTAAAAATTAGTATCGAGTCCATTGTAATAACTGGAGCAGTTTTGACAGAGACGTTGTTGAATCATTAAGGAAAGTCACATTGCAAGTAATTAAATCATCTTTAAATATTGTTACAAGATTTTGGGAGCACGAGTTCTAATGCGTTTTTCTAGAACAGCTCATCATTTTATCTAGCATCTGGAATCTTACAACTTTAAACGAGCAATTCTTGTATATGTATATAAATTTATTTCGTGTATCTCGGAAATGGCTCTAACGATTTGGATCAAATTTTATATTTATCTATATAGTTTTAAATTTATCTATATAGAGGTTTTTTCAAAAAGGGAATGCGATTTTACACGCAAAGAAACATTTTTCTATAATCAGCTATCAGCCTTTCTATATCTGCTTTCATGTTGAAAAATGTTATACAGCGCCCTTTCGGAAATTTTTGTGATACTTGCACTGTTGCCATAGGATGATAACCTTTTGGTACCTCAAAAGTTTGTGAGATGGCGCTATATGACATTATCCGAATACGAATGAGTTCGGCTCACACTTAGTAGCAACAATGCAATTATTGTGTTAACCAATTCGAATAACATTTTAAACTAAGTGCATTCATGATCTTTTTTTATTTAAGTGATCAGTTTATATTTAAGTAAAATTGAAAAAATATTCATATGAAATCAGTATTATGGTTCGTATCTAAATACGTTCATATGTTCCCTGAAAAAACACGATTTTACAAAAAACTGCCGAACTAAGCTTTATCTTTCTGGTACTGGAGATCTATTATAGGAGTGAGCAATAAAAAAAAACGAGCAAATGTTGCAATGTAATTAATTAGTTCATTATTAAACACTGTTCTAACACTATTTGACATTGACTTAGGCAGACTAGTGCTTTTGGGTTTGCGGGAAAGCCAAGCCAACACCGAGAGAGTGGGTGGAATGGATGGACTTACTGCTGTACTTACGGCATTGACTTCTGCCTCGTCGTACCACACGTTGATATATGGATGGAGTAGGGCGTTCTCGACGGAGATCCTCTTCTCCGGGTCTATCACCAGCATCTTGCACAGCAAGTCGCGCGCTTGGCTCGCTATGGAAGGCAATAAAAACACGCATTTAGGTAAACAAACACACAATTCAATATATGTGGGTTGGAATCTAATTTTCTGTCGCCAATTTGGCAACCAAAAACATCAAGTGGAATAGTTTCACCTGGAAACCTTCAGTGATTTTTTCATTGCATTATTTGTCTCAAATGCAATCTTACCCTTTGGAATTTTTGATTTGACATCATTGGTGATATGAGTTAGAGTATTAAAACCATTGTATCAATTTATAATAAAATTGAAATATTGATTATCCAAGATATCTAAATGTCCAAAAGTATTAAGGTAAGGACAGCACTAAAGGACCGTGGCTAATGCTTAGATATGATTATAAAAACGAATATTTCTTTTGAAATAAAAAGAACAAAATGCAAAATTTTGAAAAACAATTCGCCCATATCAGGGCAAGATTTCTGAAAAAATGCAAGACGCTGTAAAGAAAACCGTGGACATTCTAAAAGAGTGTGTAAAAATGGACATATTGACAATATAAAGGAGTACACTATAGCAGATTTCAAGTCATATATATATAGTATTCTTACATTCAGAAAAATAGGAAACGTTGGGCTTCGCCAAGAAATTTAGATTGTCCAGTTGGCAATGTTAGGAATATGAGTGGCAAAGAATACTTTTTTGCTGAAAAACCATTTAGTTGTCCAATTTGCATATATCATACCAAAACTATTGCCTTAAATTCTTAAATTCTCGCAAGTTATTGTTTTAAGTTCTAAAATTCAGATTAAAAATAATAGAATTCAGTATTTTTAAAAAAATCAAATGCATTTGTGTCAATAATCCTACATTTTCAGGGACTTGAAAGAATTTATTATTTGTTGTCGGGATTCTGCAGGCAGAATTATCTATTTTCTTTGTTTTATAATTTTTTGGAAAATTCGTATGCAAATGCAGATTTTATGTAGTGCATCAAAATAATCAGGCTTGAATTTCTGGAGAATTAATTCTGAAAAAACTTTGCAATTGATTATTTTGAATAAATTGGATTCATCGATAAATAGCTAAAGAAACTCATTTATGATCAATTCAATCAATTGTTGATGAGTTTTTCTTCACACTTTAGACTTTCAAGAAGTTTTTTACTTCAGCATATACAAATTGTCCTTTTAAATTGATAGCTCATTTGATTAATTTATTTCAAAATATTTATTGAATTATTAAAGTTTTATTTCATGTTATAGTAAAATACATAATTTTTGACTTTCTGGCACAAGGCATTTCGCACACATCTGAGAAAAATAAAAGCTCTCACCTTTCAGCCTGCTGTGCTCAGAGCTGTCAGCTGGGAAGAGGACATCCGGGAAGAGCTTCTCGAAGACATACCCCGTGTATTTGGGTCGATTCTCCACGTAGTTGCGCACGGTTGGTTGCAGTCGTTTCATGAACTCCTGGGACGGCGTGCCAAGCTGCTCGATTATCTTATTCCATTGGTCGATGTCTTTGCTTAAAGTCAAGGTATTAATACATCATTCAAATAATCGATTCTCACGTATTTCTTGTATTTAATCTTTCAGTTCGATGAAATTAGTAAATAAACTAAATATAAATGGCGCCCCAAAAGCAGAAGAATGAAAACGTTGAAACTGATATAAACTGATACTTTAATGATTCATGAAAAGTTAGCCTCTTAAAAAGCTTCAAGGTGCCAGCTTACTACAACGTCTCAGTATTCTTAATTAATCTTTCGGAAAAAATTCGAAATACTTTTCAGCTATGTATTTAAAAAACTGAAAATCTATCGTGTTTATTTTCTGTTCCATTTCATTTATTTACGTAAAATGATTAAATGTCAGTTTTATTAAAAATGAAATTATGCTCGATTGCCTTTCTGATAAATATAAGATTTAAAAAAGCAATAAACAAGGCAATAAAAAGAGTAAAATTTTATCATTTGGAGGTCAATTTATTAAGGAATTGATAAAGATGTTCCATAAAAGGCCTTTTATCTTGAATTTGAAATTTTGCTTTTAGCCTTTTTTTAATCTTCAGCATTAAATTTTAAATTTGCATTTCAATATCATAAGCTAGACTTAAAAAGCTGAAAATTAATGAAATATTCCACTAATATTTAGATAGAAATAAAACAGAATATTAATGCACAGCAATTAACAAAAATAAATGATTGCATTAATGTAAGGATACGATCGGTACCAGGGAACAGAACTCCACCTCGAATCATTTCACCCATGATACAGCCAACAGACCAGATATCCACTGAAAAAGGAAAATAAATTAACTTAAACTCATTTTTTTTAAAAATCTAGCAGCGCTTTTATGAATTCATAATGCTTCTACTAAAAAATATTTACAAGTCGAAGATTTTTTTAAACCTATAATTACGAAAACAACAACTTTTAGCAGCAATTAAAAATATTTGTCTATAATAAATATTACTACGCATCGGGGATATCCATAATTATGAAAACCAATCTTAAAGTTACATAATTAAGAAATTACAATTATTTGTAGCCCAGAAAACCAATTTCTCTTCAAAAAATAAGTATGAGTTTTAACATCTTGAATATCGCTGACAAATATTATTCATTCTGTTATGGAAAATTCAGGCGAAAATTCAAATCCGATATAATGAGTTACCTTGGCAGAACAGTATCGAGGTCCAAAACGCTCAAAAACAAAGAAAGCTTTATTCTACAAGCAGAACAGACACAAAACAACAAAACAATACCAAAGTTTACTGAACATAATATGTACAGTAAACAGTAATACACAAGCAACTAATCGGTGTTAAACAATTGTAATAGAACAAAGGGCTCAGACAAAACTCCGCAGAAGCCAGACTTTGCACAACTATTCACACCTCTCGGCGGTCTGCTGCTTTTTAGTGTATATTTGTTTGAGCTGAACCCATCTGCCGATTCACTCTGGCCTCGATGTCAGAAACACTAATGATTCGATTACACAACTGGCTACTCAGCATACAATTTACTGCAGCTCTGTCACCCAGATTTTTATAGTTTCCATGATAGGGCAAAAAATGCTCTAGAAAGAATACATAATTTGCGTCCTAATGGACCTACTGGCAAGATTCTGGAATTTTCGATTTTGTCTCCAAACACGCCAAGGTCAGGGGTCATTTTTCTACCATCCGTTCAGTAGCCATCAAACAAATTGTAAAACGGTCTTCGTTACCTAGTGCTTCTCAGCACTAGAGAACAACATTTCGGAACAATGGTAGCAATAATGGTAACGAATGCGTTGGCATTTTTTTATGTAATCGTATTACAGAGTGTGAAATATATAAGTAATCTCATTACTTTATAACTGTATATGTTACATTAATTTGATTAATCGGTTATTAATTATAATCGTCAAAACTGATTAATCGATTAGTCACACTTGTCGGTTTTATAAATAATTATCGTTTAATACAACCGTGATTATTATTAACAACAACTAAATATACTGATACTTAATATATATATATATATATATACCATGACAAAAATAATTTATTTTTTACCATTATCTTTGTATCCCATTCCAAGGATAACCTCTGGAGCTCTGTAGTATCTGGTGACCACATAAGGGGTCATCATAAAAGTCGTTCCAGCCGTCCTCGCCAAGCCGAAATCCAGAATTTTAAGAGTGCAATCAGACTTGACAACAATATTGCTTGGCTTCAGATCCTGTAACAAACTATACTCATTATTTCATGCAAAAAAAAAAAACCCAACAACAATCTTTTAATAATTTAATATAATTCCACTTGTATTATACTCAAATTAACTTATTAACTTTCAGGCCCTTGAAAAATATTTAACTCTGAAGTTTTCATTGTAGTCTAAATAATGAAGATTTGCTTTAATTTATTTCTCTTCTAACAGATTTGTTTATTGAGTCATAAAAGCAAAAATTCTGTAAAAAAATGAAACTGGATTTATAAAAATAATTGAATTGACATAAAAATGTTGAAGTAATATTCAATAGAGACCATGTGAATAAATATTCAGAGTTTCTATCCAAAGATATCTATCCATAACTGAACAGTTTAAATTAACACTTTCAGCATCCCAGAAAAATTTGACTTTATAAGCATTTCTACTTTTAATTTGGATTGAAGAATCTTTGATGAAGCCTAGACGACAATGCAATTTCGATAAAATGAATAATAGATTGACTTAAATACATCTTGATTTAATTTATTAATTAATAAACTAAACTTGTACAAATGCATAATTTTAAATATGAAATATTTGAAAGTTGTGCAATTATTTAATTTCTTTTTTACTGAATACATTTTAACTTGAACCGTAAAAGATAAGTAGTAACAGAGAGCACATCTGCAAACGAAAGGGGAAAAAATTGCTATTAAGAGATTTTGTAGAATTAGAGAATTTTCAACTTGAAATAAACAGCTAAATGATATTTTAAAGAAGTGTTTACATCGGTTAAATGTCAAAAAACTATGTACAATATGGCATCTTTTTTGTCACAAATATCAAAATATTACTACTATTCGGAAACAGAAATTAATCTCCATTAAAATAATAGCGATTTATTCTGAAATTAGTAGCTTTTGGTGACCAACTTGCTCTCCCTGATAATTGACCATTTAGACTTAGTGATTGATACGGAATGTGTTTTTTTAAAGAAGTCATCTTGTTACTTGATACATCTGGTAAACATGAATAAATCTACAGAAAATTAAAAAGAATAATTATTACGAAATAAAAGCACAAGAGAAAATCCTACCAAGGAGTTAATTTCTCGCCAAATGTAATGCGACTGAATATCTCGATGAATGAATGTGAATTCCATCTTAACATTTAAAATCTTTGTTGTAAATTGGGTATCAAATTGAACTAAAATATTATTAAAATTAAGGGGAAAAATAATTGATATCAAAGGTAACTCTTTGGATCTTAAGATATTTGAAAGGCCATTTTTGAAAGATATTGGACTAGAATAAAAATTAATGTACGGTCGACGAAGTTGAAATTTTTAGGTGGATTTCTCGCCAAATGTAGTTGTGACAATGTTTTTATTATAATCCTAAAAAACCGTTTGCTACCATTTCTGGAGTTCATCAAAGGTGGCGGACATTTGGTGACTTTTTTGGACGATTGACACGATTTTGACGTGTCAATCCATACATTAATCTTAAGTCTTACAGATAATTGTTTTGGAAGAAATGAACACTAATTCCCATTGGCAAGTCGTAGCAATTACCTATTTGATGACGGTTAAGTCTATTTTTGTGCTCCCTAAAATTTTCTGTTCGAAGAAAATTTCTTGATTTCTGCTATATTTTCCTTCCTCTGAATGATGGCATGTTTTGGCAACATGCCGAACCCTATCCAGAACTTTTCTAATAATATTCCGTTACTTAGATAAGTGAAGTGTTGAATTCAATGCTGCTGTTACAAAATTCAGTGAAATAGCTTGAAATTTGTGCATGGTTTGATTATATGGTTTGACTGTTGTCAATAAGAACAATTTCTGAAGCATGTAATTTATCATTTTCATATCTATAGATTTATCAACAGTATTAAAAACTATATTTCAACTGTGTATTTTGACTGTAAATAACCTTAAATATTGCAATAGTGACGATTTACAAAAGGGAATTTCTGACAACACAGTTGTAAGTAGGTCAGAGAGTTCAGTTATGATTCTACAGCAAAAAGAGGTCAATTTTCGGACATACTTCGTAGTTTTAACTCTAGTCAGAAGAAGGGAACGACACCTAACTCGGCACCCCCTTTAAACTTCCACATCATATCAACGGGAGAACATTTGTCCTCGATAGTTTTAACAAATAAGTTTACAATATGGTTCTTTAGTGGAACCGGGTTCTGATCTGGAGCCTCTGGTAGCGAAACCTTACCACCAATCGCACACGACTAGGGACGATGCAATTGGTGGTAAGGAATCCAATTGGTGGTAAGCTCGGAATGAAAATGCCTCACCCTGTGAATGATTCCTGCAGAATGCAAATGCTTGATCCCACACAGCATCTGGTAGAGTAAGTAGGACATTCTTTCGTGGTCCAGATCCATCTGGATCACCTGGCACAGATTGGCGTCCATCAGCTCCATCACCAAGTAGCTAGGATCGGAAAGTAAGACAGATTTGCAAACCAAAACTTTAAAATGAATTCACATTTATAGAAAAAAAAAACCCCGTCAACAATATTCATTTCTAGATCTGTCAGATAATTTTCAATTTAAATTTTAGATTATAGTCTTCTGAGTAGTATGGAGAGTTAGTATTATGGTGTAGTATTATTTTAAACAAACTGGTTTGGCCCGACTTAAGAATAATATCCAAAAGTTGAGTGTTTTTGGACATTTTTTAAAACTAATTTTAATCCTGTGATTTTTTATTTATTTATTTTGCAATTCTAAAAATCTTTTGTTATCATAGCCATCCAAAATGGCGGTCTTTATGAGAGTTTTTGAAGTATGCACAGCTTTGTCCTACTCGTTTAGAAAAAAAGATGCTAGATTTTAAATCTTATAATTTTTTTTAATCTTTGGATCCATAATAACCAAAAAATGTCGTCAAATCGGAAACAAAAGAATGATCAAATGAAATTTCGTAAACAAATGATAGTCTATTTTTAATTTCAGAAAATTGAATTACGCTTCTAAAAATTAAAAATTTTAAAGAAGCAAGAATTCGTCATTAATAATTCATAAATGAAAAAGATGTCTATTTGAACATATAAATGCGATTATTTTTGCATCAAAGCACTTTACTCCAGCATTTTTACAGCTTCTTATATTAGTATTCGGACAATCTGAATTAAAAAAAAAAGCGTTACTTACAAAATAGACATGAAATAACGAAATTACAGAATACAGTTCAATCGCATGATGACCAAAAACGATTTTAAGGCGATAAAATGCCAAATATGGTTACCTAATTCAGCGAGCTTATACTGTTTGGCACACTTAAGCAGAAATTGGCGTAAAATCTGTGCAGTGCTCTTTTATATTATCAAAATGATGAGATCATTTATATAAATTCGATTCAAAGAATATTTTAGATGCATTGGGTTAAAATTTTAACTACTTCAAAAAGGGGGGGGACCTAAGAGAAATCATATTTCAATCTTTTCCAAAAGAGCTCTTATCTCAGAAAAGAAAATTCCCATGAAAAGGCACAGTTCAAAGAAAAGAGAAAACTCCTTTCAGACTTTTAAACGAGTAAAGACTTGAAGGCGAAAAGAAATTTAAGAGGATTAAAAGTTTGGATTTAGTTTATTTTTTTTTATCTAACCCTTCACTTTTTTGAAATTTAAATTGGATTCTCTGCAATTTTTTTTTAAAGCTCGCTATGAAGCGGTGCAACAGTCACATTAGTACCTTCTTATTTTATAAAACGTAAATCTGCAATTTCAAAGCAAATATTGTATACTTCTTGACTTTAAATAATGTCTTTTCTCAATGGAATGCTTCAAGAAAGAAATTAGCAGACATTTAATATGCTCATACTCAATAATCAGTTCATATGTAGAAATATATTATTTAATGGTATATTTCTCCTTGTTGGCAAATAGCTTTCCTATTTACAATATGCTAATTTATAACATATACTGAAAGTCTTTTAATTATATTTTGAAAAGTTCCTCTATTATGTTATATTGACAGTCTGAATAATTTGTTGTTATTGAATAATTGTAATTATTAAAAATTCTTATAGTTTATTTATCAAATAAAATGCTTGGGGAGAAGAATTCAATGATATGTAGTATCAGTGAACTACTACGCATACTTTCTCGTATGCGGGGTATAGAGAAAGTATAGTAATCGTCAAAAAATTAGAACTCGAGATTTTGATGTTTCAGACCTCCTTGAGTTCGAAAAACACGTTTTTAGAAAATGTTCGTCTAACTCAATGTGAGAAAGATAACTCAAAAATACTTTGAGCTAGATGGTTGAAATTTGGTATACGATCTTCACCAAATGTGTAGATTTCTATCAAATTTTGCGGAATACCTGTTTAGAGGATGTCCATATATCTGGTTGTTCGAATATAAGTCAACACGATAACTACAAAGCGAAGAGTGTTAGATAGATAAAATTCGGTATACCAATTTAACATCTATATTGTAGACACCTGTTAAATTACGAGCCAAATCCAAATAGGGATTGACTATGTGTATACTAATATTTACTGTATATACTACTGTATTTATCTAATAGGTATGTGATTTTGAACCTAAAAGTGCAGTTTTGTATCGAATTTCTGATTTAGTCGATTGAGAAAAAATTGTCTAAAACATAAATTTGATTTTCTGATGCTTTAAACCACATGGAAGGTTTTAATATCGCCAAATAACACGCCAAGGATGACATGTTAGATTCTGCAAACATGCCAAATTTACATAAAAGTTTAATATTTCGAAATTATTATACTTCAATGCCATGTAAGGTGTTCTCTGACATGACAAATGTATTAGAGAATATGCGAGAAAGTTTGGAGGAGACCGCTAGTTTATTCTTAGGAAGCGAAACAGCTAATACTATTTTCATTTCGACAAAACGGTAAAAAAATTTATAGGTTAGCATTCCATATGCTATTTCAAGTATTTAATAAATTATTATCGTGCATGGATTTTTAATTCTAAGAACTAACTATAAATTATAAATGTAAAACACGATTTAAAGATTTTTTTTTAATATTTATGAACAGAAAGGATTTTTCGTTTGTAAGTCTCTAATGTGAATATTCTGAATTTGCGAAACCGTGTATTTTTATGTATTAGTATTATTCATCACCTAAAACGCATGCGCAGTAAGTAAAATTTGATAGTCTTACACATCTTGAAAGTCTTCTAGTGTTTTCTGAGGGGTGAATGCATTTAAAAGACCAATTATCTGAAAAGAGAGAAAAGGAAAATTAAATAATATTTCCTTTAACAGTAAATAAACCAGAATAATAATTTTATAAGATCTCAAATTTTCGAAACTCGTTCTGTGAAACTCTTTTATAACTCATATTAAATATATACTGTATTTTTTTTAAAATTTCACACCTCAAAATTGCTACCAAGTCCTTCATACAACTTAGTAAAATATAGAAATAAAAACAAATATTAAAAGAAAAATGATAGTAATATCTTTACGAAAAAATAAACCAATAACCATAAAACAAATATAAAAACTAGTTTTAAATAGGATTCTCAATTTTTCGGAGATAATGTTTTAAATAATTATATATTCTAAAAGAGTAAGAGATAAATTATATAAAACAGGCTTTAAAGACATGAAAAAAAGACTAAAAATTAATTATTAAAATAAAAGTAAATAATAAAATGAAATTTAAAAAATATTTATCCCCTAAATACAAGTATTATTTACATTAGTAAAGTTTTTCATTATTTATGATTCCAAATTTCAATGAAACCCATTCAATAAAAATGACTCGATTAAGAAAAAAATTAAAAACTAATTTTTGAAACAAAACTAAAACGTCATTTTGAAAATTAAAAATAAAATGTTGTTCCTAAATATAAACACCATTATAATAGTTACAAAGGTTTTCATCATTTATGATTCCAACATTCAGTAAATATGATTAGTGTGGTACTGTGTAACTATGGTATGGAAATATGGATGTGTAGGATCAGATTTTTAAGAAACTGATCAATTCTATTTTCTTATGAAAACAAACACTCCTTTTAATTACTGAAAGATTTACCAATATATGATATATATATATAATATTGATAAGGGAAAGAGCAAAACGGAATCAATTTTGTTAATAATGGCTAGTGCACATTGTCATATTATCCAGAAATGATTGATAATAGACATTGCTCTCGACAAGTTGAAGAAAGAAAGGAAAAACAACACGATAATTCCGATAAATCTATCTTTCTTGGATTTTCAAAAATGCAAGATGAAATATAGGTATCAATAAATATCAACGATTTTTTTTAGTTTTTTTTAGCTAACAATGTTAGGTGAAATTTGATTAAAATTAGTTCAAAAATTTATAATCAGCCGTAGAATTTTGGAAAAATAACGCAATAATTTATTAAATTTAAAGAAATAGATTTATACGATCTTCAATTCTTATGTATAATCTCGAAATGTGATTTTTAAGAATATTACAAATCACTTGAATCTACGCATTCATAGAAAAAAGAATAATATATATATATATTGTTATTTTTGCCTTCTAAATAGAATGCACAAAGCACATTTTGAATAATTATTAACTAAATAGTTATTCAAAATTAAGCGTTCAATTCAATTAATTAATTAAATAGTTATTAACATAATCAAAATTTCATAACTCATTAATTATAAAAATGTAGAATTGTTTCAGGTCAACGAAATATAATGAAAAGTTCACGAAGTTTGAGAATGATTAACGATACTCCAAGTAGATAGAATACCTTCGTGACGCCAATGCAATGTGAGCCCCACCCCCCCTCATTCCTCGCATTTCCCATCTTGGATTGGTTATAAATAAATGGTTAGTATAAAGTGGCAGTTTGCAGATTCCCTCGCACACACTAGATCTCACTCCGATGGATTTCTTTCTTTGAGAATTTCTTTGAGGATTTCTTTCTCAAGCATACATGCCATCAACGAATCGAACAATTCTTTGAATCTGAAGGACCGAAAGAGAAAATGATATGTTTAAACTTATTTCTAATTCTATCCGTAAATTATCAATTCATTTCAGTTGCGAAACTTTTATGTAAGATAATAATAATTGCTCAAAATATGCATACGTTTTGGAATACTTTATCTAGAATAATTGCATATTACGCCAATTTTCAAACATTGAATCGATTTATAAACATATCAAACCTGGGAAATATTTTGATAAATTTTAAAATTTTGTTTTGAAGTTATTTCATATAAATTGGAAATTATTAGCATTTTATTAGTCAATATTAATTATCAGATCACTTTAAAATTAATTAGTTCAAATTGAAATAATGTTAAAAACATTTTTGAAACACAGCTTGAGTTTCTAGGCCTATATTATATTATATTATATATATATATATATATATATATACACACACACACACATTCACATTTAGAAGTTAATTTTTAGAATTCAAATCAAACTAAGTAATTATAATTATAGATTTCTCAACGGTTCTAGTTATATTGGGTTTCATGCATAAACTTTAAAAAGAATAAATGTCTAAGCAACTTCCTTATTAATTACCAGATCTATAAAACTCATTTTAGAAAATTCAATTACATTGAATTCATTTCTAATAATTATAATTTTTATAAACATTTGCAATTCCTGAAATAAATATTTTTTTATTATATGTACATTCGATTTATTATAATAGTGATAATGAGAACAAAGGTAATTTAATAAGATAGCATAATACATTTTAGAGTTTAAAATCTTTGCAAAATTATGGACAATATTCAGTTAATTTAATTTCTAGTTTTCAGTACCTTTTATGCAAATCAAAGATGAGAGTTTGTAACTTCAGCATAGTTCTAATTTA
Source organism: Argiope aurantia (assembly GCA_026543865.1). Lineage (NCBI taxonomy): Eukaryota > Metazoa > Arthropoda > Arachnida > Araneae > Araneidae > Argiope > Argiope aurantia. The sequence continues at coordinate 26,131 of JAPMOR010055244.1, read as the reverse complement.
GAAAAATATGATGAATATAATTTTAAGCAGATTATTAGAAAACCATTATTATCATTAGCACGGAAATATGTACAGCCTAATATTGTATTGACGCAAGGCAATTAAGCTATTACAATGTTGCAGTTTTGTAATCAATTTCTTACAAAATGAAGAGAACCTAATATATTTGATGGATGAGCGGAGTTTGAAAAAATTATTCAAACATTGTAACGAATTAAAAAAAAGCCTTTGGAAACAATTTCGTAATCTCTATTCAAAAGCTTTGAGCTTAAATAAATTTAAACATCGTTTACAAATAAAATAAAATTTAAGATAGCTAGAATTCTCCAGTGTAAAATATTTTTCTAAACTTATTCATCATTTTTATACATATAACAAAAACAAAACATGTAGAAAACGCCATTGGAAAAATAACCTCATAGCTGTAGAATGCGACATCCTTCAACATTACAGCTGAAAACTTGTAGTTGATTACAAATTTGCAATCGAGACAAAAGTAATGCAAAAATATGCAAAATGTAATTTAAAATTATTTTGAAAATGCACTTTCAAAATGAATTGCATCGACGAAATCGATTTATGATGAGGTTCTCTTTCAGGATTTTGGCATTTATTTTCCAGGACATATACTGAGGCTCTAAAATGTAAAGTTATTTAATATTGAAAGATATTATCATAATTCTTCATAAGAATTCTTGTATAATCATTTCTTTAATTTCTCCACTAATGCAAAATAAATTATTAAAATATCGAATGAAAGGATTTTAATTTTCTACTACGAACCATTTACGGTTTTATTGCTTCAATAATAATCAACGAAATCAAGAAAACAATTTAACTGAAATTTCTTTAAACCATACGAATGAATTCATTTGCTATTGATTTTGGTCTTTATTTGTAGAAGGAATAATGATTAAAAATGAATAAATCATATGAAATGAAATACAAGATCTTTTAGAAGCAATAAATATTTTATGTATTACGCAATAAATAGAAAGAAAAATGTTAATTTAAATTTTATCAATATTTTATGTGTATTCAGTAACAGTAAAATAAGCGACCCGGGTAAAAAACGATTTGTAAAATAAACTTAAATAAACTGTGGATTTCAACAAAAAAAAAAAAAATTGAATAAGATTTGAATTTCAGAAACTTAATCTTTCATAAAAAAAATCGTTTTCTGTATTTTTTTTTATTTTATTCCAAGTCATAAATAAAGTAGTGTAATAATAAATTGTTCTATTCCAAACAAACTACTTTTGATATAAGCTTATTTACTAATTGAAGATTACAGTCAAAATTTAAAAACTAATATGCAAAAATGGATCAATAAAAGATGGTTTTTAATATTTTAAGATTTATTTCGTATAGAGAAGTTTTATCATTTTAGAAATGAATCTTAAAATGTTAAAAAACCATATTTTATTGATATTATTTTGACTCGTCCAAGAATATCTATTAAGATAAAATTTAAACTTCATTTTTCTTTGAGATAACTACTTGAGGTTATTTAACGCTGCATCATATTTTTTATGGTACCTCTCAAATAAGGACGAATGAGATTGAGTCTTAAAAAAACACGTAATGAATTTTGAAAACTGCTCTTTTCTTTTCCTGCAGTTTTAAGCGCATTAATTAAAGTGATTAGACGGGAAAATGAAACTAGAATTAAGGTAAATAAAAAGAGTTTGTATAAAGTAAACCTGCAAAAAAAAATGATACAGACGAATTTGCTTTTTATTTTGAATTTTTTCCCCTCTTACGAGCTCGCAAAAAATGGAAATGGCGTCTTAAAGATGGTTTCGCAGAGGCTTTTAAAGTCTCTGTATATTAGCTTTGCCGCACAGAAACGCATTGAACAATGTTGTTCAGAAGTGCATACTTTATAAATAACACATGCAAAGCGTAAATGTTTTTACGATGGACCCTCCATTAATAAACTCGCTTCAAGAAAAAAGAACAGTTTGTTCTCCCGTTTTATAAATAATGCATCCTATTTTTATGCTGTAGAAGAAAAATGATTGCTCTAATGTTTTTGTGCACATTTTAGACTGAATATGATGTGGAAAAGGAATTTCTCATGCATAAAAATGTTTGGAAATTTGTCGACCTGAACAGATAATTTTGAGTACTCCAAAAATAGTCTGGAAATAGAAAACGGAGGAAATAGAAAACATCATTTAACTTTTCTTAAATATTTACACAATTTAATGAATGAATTATTGGCATTGAAAATGGTGGGACTTTGTTGAATGTCTATTTTTATCATTCTATTCAATATAAAATGTTTTTATGCACATTTTATATCGAAAATGATACGGAAAAATTCCAGAGAAAGAAACATATTGGAATCGAATATATTTACTTTATTCTGTCTGGTAATGGATATGTAGGTTTCGAAATGATAATCTTTCTTTCTTGAATATTTGTATATTTTAATGAATCCTTTATTTGAACCATGAGTGGATAAATACATTTTTATGCTAGATGTCTGACTTTAAAAGCAGTTTAATGCACTATTTATTTGAATGAAAGAATTTTCTGAATAGCTCCAGACAGGCAGGAAAGGAGACAGACAGGGATAAAGGAGAAAGTTAAAATTGAGTTTGGTACTACTTATTTGTTTTTATGGCTTCCAAGTTTACCTAGCGAGTTTAAAATTCCTGCAAAAACGCTAAAATAATGGGTTTAGTCGACAATTTTTAAATTTTTATGCCCCGATTGCCAAGTTCCCTTATACGTAATAAGATGGCGACAGCTTTCATTTTTGGCGATATAGCGCAAGAGCCGTCAAACTAAACAAGTACCTTAAGTTTTTTATGTATCTTATTAAAATCTATTGGCATGTTGTATGTTTTACTCAAGTAGTTATTTTTTTAAATAACCGTTTCATTTTTCTTTCTTTTGCAAGTTTTTAATTTAGCTTATAATTTAGTTAAAACTCATTATGGCTATCTATGTATGCATAAATGCATGTTCCACATCTCCTCTATGCAACTGCGCTGAAAAATATTGTCCACTTTTCAAAGTACAAAATATTAACTTAAAATTAATTAATCAATTAGAAATTAACGAAAATATGCCTTTAACATTTTAAACCTTTCTATCGCTATTTTTTAAATTTCTTTTATATTAATACGTTTACTAACAATATTTTTATTGGTCAGAATAGCGATTTACCCTTGATTAAAATTAAGCTAAGTCAGTCACTCAAATAATGAGTTTCCATATACTTCAGCTTTTGCGAACAAAAGTTGAGGTTCTAATATAACGAACATTAACCAACTTAAGACGAAAGTAAATTATCAGCGATTTTTAAAAATTATCAAGTTTAATTGATATTTTAATTTTAATTAAAAGCTATGATAAAAGATGATAAAAATTTTAAACGATAAAAGCATTTTGTAAGCAATATTTTATGAAAAGTAATTGTTATGCTAAAAATATTATACATGAAAGTATTTTAATCCGAGTAACTTCAGTTGTATCGATTAGTAAATTATAATTTTGATATCAAAATTAATAATCAAGTTAACTTTGTATATTAATTTTTGAAGCTAATTATAACTACAATTACATTACAATCTTCTTTAGCAATCACACTCTAAGGCAGTATCTACATGATATAGTTTTATAAAGCAGAATCTCCATGGTATATTAGTGAAATAGTTTATGATCCGCCGATTAAAAGACTCACTTACATTTTTATGATTGACGAGTTTCATGAGCTTGAATTCCCTGTAGGCTCTTTTCGCATGTGTGACATTCTGGAAAGGTCGGCTCAGTTTTTTGATAGCCACATTCTGTCGGGTCACAGTGTCGTATGCGGCGCTGTGAAGAAAAAGAGCGGTTTAGCAGAGAAAATGAATACATAAAAGGGAGAACATGAAATACTAATTACCTGGTGATTTAATAGAATGCAAGTTCTAGAATACACTTGAATTAGTATGCTACGATGTACAAATATTCGTAGTTATTTTATACTTTTCTGTGTTCGGTTTATAATTTATTAGTATAAATATTAAAAAGGATAAAAAGACGAAACCAGACAAACGTTTGAATATTTTAGCATAGTTGAAATATTAATTGTATTCGTAGGAAAACTAATTTGTAGCTTCCAAAAAGAAATGATTTTTTTCTTGATTTTTTAATAAAATCTAAAATAACGCGAAGAATAATAAAATTTACTGTCTATATTCCATTACATGTCATTATGAAGAGGAAAAGTAATAAAAAATAAAAGCATAATAATAATTGGAATCAGCATTATATATATTATTGTGAATAAGGTACGGATAATATAAAATAAGCACAGTTTTTAAAAGTGATAATTTTGTTAATGCACTAAATAGAGGAGAAAATAGTTTTTTTAAAAATCAAATCTATAAGTTTTATTTAACTTATGAAAGTGCATTTATAATAAAAATAAATCTGCGATTAAATTTTAATTTTTAATGAATTTTAAGAGTTCTTTTGATGATTGTTTTTTAATTGTTATTTTCGAATGTCTCATAGGGTAATAAGAATTTCGTCTCCATCTCCAAAATGTTTTGACATTTTTTTATAAAACAGTTTCGTACACAATTTACAAAATCTTTTTTCATTAATTTATATTTATTATTACCATTTAAAATATTTTCTAATTTATTATTCTGTAGGAATGCTATAATTAGTTTTTTTTTCAGTTTCACTACGGACGAATAATTTTGTATAGAATCAAACTGAATCAAAATACATTAACTGATAATAAAGTTCTAAAAATTTGTAAAATATTGTTTTCTCAATGGAAATAAAAAAAAGTATAAAAAAATTCAAAAATACTATTCGCCAAAAAAGGGAAAATTCATTATAAAGTTCCATCTTTATAAATATAACGGAAGTTAAGTAAATCTATATAAAACAACTAATTAGAAAGAAATACAGACAGAATCCACATTAAAAATGCTTTTTCACTTTCGAAAAAACTCTTTAGGAATAAATAGTTTAATTAAATCAATTATTCATGATATTTTCCAGTTATTAATTATTTGATTCTTTTCGTTCTTTGAAAATCGTTGTATTAATTATTAACCAAATTACGTTAAATAATTAAATTTAGTAACATGATCGTCTATATTGCTTTCTTCAACTGCTAAATACCAAAAATTTATAGCCCTGCAGAAACGAAGAAGAAATCCCAATTATGCTTTAGAACAAAAACTATTTATTAATTTGGAATAAAACCATTAGTATTTTCAATGAAAACTATGAGTAGAAAAATGATCACGTCTTGAAGTTTTTTTTGTATATATGTATGCATGCTTGGAAAGATTTTTGTATTTTATAGCAAATTATTTAAACTAAAAGCTAAAGTACCCAAAAAACTTTCGACTTTCAAAGCTATTCAAAAACTGTGAACCAAAGTAATTTTGAAAATCACCGAAGACTAATTTAATGTTATGAGAAATTTTTAAAATAGTATAAAATTAAACAATGTGAATGGCAACTCGGAGACAAATAAATAAATTTATTTATATTATAGTTTTTTTAAGAATGTCTTCAATATTTTTTAATAAATCATGCAAAATCCAAAATCTTTTTTTTTTGTACAAGAAAACCCGATTTTTAATCCATTAAAAATTAACTTTATTAAGAGTGATGAAGACCAAGAAAACTTTTTACTATACTTCATAATTTTGTGCGTAAAATTTGGAGGAAATCTATTGATTGATTTGGATTTCTTTAGTGTAATAATTTTTCAAGGATCTCTCTTTCATTTATACGACTTAAAATATACGTCAACTGCAATACAAGTAAATTAAAGAATTTGAATTTTATTTAAAGAGGTCTCCGAATCTTTAATATGTTAAACTCACAGTTCAAGAAAATCTATAACGTTTGAAAGTAAAGTAACGTTTTATCTTAATAAAAAAATTAACAGTGATATCTGAAAGTTTCGAAATATTTTGGCATTCTGAAAGAAAAATACATTTCAAAATTGAAAATAATTCCTTTCAGTCAACATATCATTACTAGCCCCAATATAAATTTACAACGAACATATTTTTATTATCCTCGTCTGTGACCTAAAATTTAGAAAAACTGATAAAACCCGAAAGACATTTCTAACCAAACCGCTGAAAAAATAAATGCAGATGTTTCAAAGAAATATTTCGTCTGAAATTCCTTCAGTGCCTTTTTACACTTACTCTTGCTTTTAAATTTATTTATTTATTTACTTATTCGCAGCTGAAACTTAGTCTTTTGGCACTCTTTCACAAAAGAACGGTTTTTTTTTCAAGAAAGGATTTGAATTGAATAAACAGCTGCAGTCAGTCTTTACCATCGCCAGCCAGATAGTGGGTACACAGATCTGAATTGTTCATTTCTGCGCAAAAAGTGAAGATGAATAAAAATGACACTTTTACCCACTGCGGAAGCAACAATCCGTGAAAGCTTATGGCTTGTGCAAACATAAAAGTGACGGTGAAAAGACGAGCCGTTTTTCAGTGGAAAGAAATTAAATGGAAAGAAGGAATATTTTTATTTTCCTTGCAGAGTCGTTTCTTTCAAGCAAGCATAAAAATATGCAGGTAGAAGATATTTGGTACATTGTTTCATAGTTTGAGCGCTCCAATTCCTGAATAACAATTTTATTTTGAATTATCAATCCATAAACGAGTATTCAATGTTCTGGTTTCACATTAAATTTATATTTTTACATATTAATAAAATATATATCCTACTGTGGATACAGCCAGGAATTTTATAAAGGTATAGTTCATATTTGCAAAATTAATACCTCTAGTCCGCCACTGCATTGATATGACGGATTATTTAAGTTAAATGTCTTATTTGAACAAGCTACCTTTGACGTCCAACTGGCTAGCCAGGATTATTGATTGCGCTTGGTTTCCATTAAACGTCTTATGCATAAATATGGAATGAAACTATTAGTATTTGTAATAAAAACTATTAAGTAGAAAAATTATCAAGTCTCAAAGGTTTTTGTGTATATATATTTATATATATACATATGCTTTAAAAGATTTTTGTGTTTTAATGTAAATTATTTAAACTTGAGACAACAACTAATGCATAAAACTTTATTTTAATTCAAATAAAATTAGAAACAATAAGCATATCATATGTACCAAAAATTTAAAAATCTTTTCGAAAAAATTAAAAGCTGTGCATCAAACGATTTTTGAAAATCACCAAAAGCTTACTTAAAGTTATATGTAGTTTTTTTAAAACAACGATACACAAATCATTAAATAATGTAAATGGCAACATGAAGGCAAATATTGAAATTTATTTATTATAGAGTTTTTTAAAAATGTCTCCAACATTTTAATGAATAACACTAAAATCAATTAATTCTCACAAAAAAGAATTTTTAAACATTAAATTTTAAATTGTGGGATACATTATCCATGCTGCTTTAAAGTCATACACTTGTTTTATTTATTCTTCTCAAAAAATTGATCATGGGACTATACATATCTGCCAATGCGACATTATGGGACTTGACATCACAATGACATTAACAAAACGGAAGTATCTAGGAATGTATTTTCTAGCTGCACATCATCTTGCGCGGAGTTATTGCTTCTCTTTCTTATTTCTCATATTATTGCGCTCATAATAAACGATCACGGGATGAGAAATTTGATGATTATTATAATTATTTGAAGAAGAAGATTTGATTTTCATTGCAGCAATGCAATTTATCAATAAAATATGCAAAAAATTATATCCAAAATATTACCAGAATTTGAAAAAAAAATTGGAATTCAATTGAATTAAAATAATGGAAAAAGCAATTCCTTACGATTCAAAATGATGCTAAAACGACTTTTGTGCAAATATGTTTTTGGGAATATTTCGCAACAAAATGCCCAAATCTCAATTTTAAATTAATTTAAAAAATTATTCTTTTATACTTATAGTATAAGTGAAATTTAATAGCTCTAAGTCAAAGGGTATACCTTGCAGAACGTCACACACACACAAGTGTAAAGCATTTACATCATACACAACTTATGCACACATTATGAGTAAAGCTTTTAATTTAATGATGTCATTATAGTACAATAATGCAACAATAATTCAAGTTAAATGGAAAATATCGAGGCATCGCTTTCGAAAATAAGCTAACATTAAAAATTTAAGCCCAAAAAATGGAAAAAAATCAAAAGCTTTTTCTGTTTTAAATCAATTAAAGTTACAAAAAAAAAAAAGACCGTTAAAATGTTTTTAAAAAATTCTCACTAGGGTTTGCAAATTTCTGGGAAGTCTCGATCTGTGCATTACAAACCATTGCTTGTTTGGATTAACGAAAATTTTTTAAATATTTTATAGCTAATATTGCGAAAATGGACAATTTACAGATCTAGCATACATTATACGCAAGCATAAGAAATATTTTTAATATTGCGGTGACATACACATAAAAAAATCAAAATGAAATTTATTTCCAACAGTCTTTTGTTATGTTCCGATTTTTTCACTTCAGAATTAGTAAATCTATGAATATATAAAACTCATTAATAGCCTCTATTGATGGATTGTAAAATAAAAAATAACCATCTGGTCAATGCATATAATAAGTGCAAAAACAATTCTTAAGACACATTTTCATTAGGAGCAGATTCTTTTCATTTTAGTATCAAACTAGCCGCTTTTGGCGACCAGCCGGTTCGCCAATCTTAATGTTCGTTTAAATTTTAATAATTAAATATTTTACGCAATTCCAACTTTAATAGATTCTTCATTAAAATATTTTAAAACTTCAAATTTTGATAGTCATATAATTTACTCATAATATTATAAAGGCCTTCAGTCATAACGTAATATGTATCTCTCTAATTTTCTGCTACCTATCGTAGAATTTATGCTTTAAATTAAAGTGGAAAGAATTAATCTGCAATTAATAAAATAATATTTTTTACTGAAACAAAGCATTTTTTTTATAATATGATTACTGATAACAGAATCACTGAGCGTTTAAACCTTAAGAGCACTAAAGAATATCTTTCTTAATTTATGTAATATCTCAAGAATTTCTCAACAAAATTTTCTCAGATTCATCATGAACAGATCGATAAATTAACAATGTTTAATTTTAAATGCATCAAACACTAAGAAAATAAAATGAAGCGTTTAAAATAATTGGTCGAAAACAGGTTTAAAAAACTACTTAAAAAACGATGTACTTAAAACTATAAGCATATACAAAAAAGTATATAACTAACATAAATAAAATTTAATTACAAAAGCATGCAACTAACCTAAAAATAATTTAAATCAAGAATCACCCGTTGATAATATTGTCAACAATTAGAACATAATGCGCATGCGTGAATTTTCAACTCCAGTTACGTTAACGCAAATGCGTGAATTTTTCTACGCCAGTTGGGGTAAAGCTATGCAGATTAGAAATTTTTAATTTCCTTTATTCTGTGTTATTTTAATTCAAAACTACTTCAGAATGAATCTGAAAGATGGATTAATTAACAATGTTTAATTTTAAATGCATAAAACATTAAGAAAGTAAACAGAATCGTTTGAAATAATCGGCCGAAAAATGTTAACCCTAGCCTCATTACTGTTGGAAAAAAAAAAAAAAAAAAACTGAAGCCCTACTCATTTGGCGGTGGGGAAAATGGAAAATATTTAGGCGGGAAAATTAGTTTTTAATTAATAATTAAAATTCTAATTAAAAATTCAAAAAAAGGGACCCCAGGTGCACAATCCCGACCTCTAAGGTATACATGTACCAAATTTGGCAACTGTAGGTCAAATGACCTGGCCTGTAGAGCGCTAACACACACACACACACACACACATTGAACTTTATTTATAAGTATAGAGTATAGAAGTATAGATATAGATATTAGTGTTTCAGGAACATTTTGTTAATCGTGATTTCCACAGCAGAAGCTTTATGTAAAATCAAAAATTCGTTATTTATTAGAGCATTTATTGAATCAAGTTACATAAAATATAATCATTTTATATTTTGACCATTTTAGCATATCTGTGTCTTACTAAAGGTTTACAAATTAGCTGTGTGGCCCTGATTTGAATGGATATCCTGTTCATATTAAACAAAACTTGCCTTAAAATAAAGCTGATTTATTGGATTAATAATATAGAGAGTGTAAAAGACCATAAAATAATTTTTCTAGAATTTTTTTTTTAGAAAAAATAATATTTCATATTTGTTTCACTTTCTACAGACACTTGCCGAAAATTAAAGTTTTGCAGATTTCATTTCCAAAAAGATTTAATTTATTTTTAATTTGTTCTTTAATCAATGTGATGGCAACACTTTGAAAAAAGCTATTTTTTTCCCATGAATGCGAAACGTGCTCGAGCAGCTTAAATTTTATTTTTATTTTGTACGAAAAAAATTGAATAATATAGTTGAAATATTTATTTAAAAATTCATTAAAAATAGAAATTTAATTTTAAGGTTAAAACATTGGTATAATTTAAAAGATAAATTTTTGATCTTTAACTTCATGTAAAAATCTTTTTTGTGCGGCAATATTTTCGAAAGCTATGGCAGAAACACGCCAAAATTTCGCTTAATTTTTAAATAAATAAAATCCTAAATTTTTAAATAATTAAAAATTCGAAAAAATAACCCCCAGGTGCACATTCCCGGTCTCCAAGGTATACACGTGCCAAATTTGGTAGCTGTAAGTTGAATGGTCTGTCCTGTAGAGCGCCAACACACGCACACACACACACATTGAGCTTTATTATAAGTATAGATATAGACTAAATCGGATTTTTAATTTTTGTCATATTGAACTACAATTTGTGGAATTTTTTTTCTTTGTTAGATCATTCTTTTTCTTAAGATAACTATCAGTTAGTTCGCTCATATGGAAAAAAAATTCCTGAAATCAATCGGTTAACTGATAATTAAATTTTGCAAATAGTAAAAAAAGTTTATGAACATCCAGAATGTACAAATTTTCTCAACTCTGGTAAACCAGAAAGCGAGGAAAAATTCGATCTTTACAAAAATGAACTAAAATAAAAGTGTATAATTTTTTTTTATTATTTATCTTAAAGATAATTTCTTTTTTGAAGAAAATAGGTAAATACATTGATTCTAGGTTTTATTGTAGTGGAATAATAAGAGACTTGTGTGATAAATTCGGCTTTATTTTTTCCTGTAATAATGGATAATGCTCCGTGACTGTATAATCAGAATCAAAAATAAATGATTAAACATTATATTGAAACTGGTCTCTATGCTAGAAGTAATTTTAGGATAATGATAAAAAAATATCTAGTTTTGGTCACTCCTATTTATTTATTTGGATTTAGTAACAAAATAAATTGCGTGTACAACTGGATTATTTTAGTTATGATTACAATAGAATTCTACTTAAAATAAACAATTCTCAATAAAAGAAAAACAAAAAGTTTGTGTAGTATTACCGATAAATGATGAGTATTTTGAATGGGTGAAAATCGAAGACGATATCCAGTCTGAATTTCTTGTTATATACCGTATAAACAAGCATTTTAAATTGAATAAACAAAATATCTAATTTATAACAGAATTTTATTTATCTCTAGTTTGTTTATTTCATTCTAAGCTGTTCCAATCGTATGGCATTTTTTTGCTACCTTTTGATGGTATTTGCATTTTAATAGAAACGGAAACGGATTTTCTGGTTATATTCAACCGCATCGACTTCCGAATATCCAAACAATATTCGAAGGCATCTTCTTTTATTCCAAAAGTTTCATTCCGATTTTTATACTGCTTGAATATGGATGCGACTTCACGACAAAAATCTAACTATGGGAAAAAAAAAACATCGCTTCATAAAAAGAAATTGAATCCCGTTGTCTCCTTTCTATTCAAAAGAGCTTCAAAAAGAAACAAGATCTTTAAAATCCAGATCAGTCTGTGGAAATCTTGTGGCAATCTTCAGATGTTCGCTTTCTCACATACATCTCCTTTCCATTTACTTTCGCACAAAACTTTGTTCCTCGCCTCCCATGAGGAGGAAAGTAAAGAGTAAATAAATAAAAAAAAAGAACAAAAAATTCCCCAAGAATATTTCCACCACCCTCTCCATCGGAGTAACCAATCCCATCTTTTTCCAGCGTTCCTTCCCCCTTTTTAACATCCCCCTTCTCCCATGAAGTCTCCCCGTCTCTTAAATTTAAATGGAGGATCCGTGTTCTAAGAATTTGAAGATAATATCCCTCGGGATATTCGAGACTCTCAATCAAAGTTTATGTCTTGTACACTAGTGGAAAATATCTATTTGTGCGCTCTCAAGAAACTCTTAAGGTGGGTTTTGCTCTGCCAACCAGGAAAGATCTCATGGGAGGAGAGTCTACAGTTCTATAAATCTTTACATAGAAGGTACCATTATTAGGGGTTCACACAGTCTTTGTGTTGGAACTTGAATAAGGAGTGATTAGCGTGTTTGATTAAGAATGAAAGCCGACTAGAAGAAATTTGTCTTGAAAAATAAAAACTACCAAGATTTTTTTTCCTTCTAAAAGCATTAAAGTGATATCAGGAGAGATTTGAGGAAAAGGATATTTAAAGGCTTGAATATAAAGACGAACAAATTTTTTAGACAATTCTCTACGATCTTCTATTTAGAGTTGTAGCAGTTGCATTATTCTTATCTTCTCTTTTGGATAATAGATGGCGATGCCTGTTTAGGTACGTATCCCATAATGCATTGTGATTGTAATGAAAAAGATATATGCTGTTCTGTTAAGCTGCGCTTGTGAACGTCTTGTCTTTATGTTTGTTTAGTGTGAATGTAATTATTAAAGAAATGTTCCCAAAAACATACGCCCTGTTGCTTCCTGCACGGATCATAATGATCTACATTTCATTACATTGGCGCCTAATGAAAAAGAATTTCTGATTAAACTGATGAAATGAAAGTGAAGTCGTTCCGACGATCATAAGAAACTTTTCCCGCCACCACATTCGCGCCCCACGAAAAAAGAATTTCTGATGCAAATAATGAAACGAAAGTGAAACGTGTTTTTCTGACACAGAATAATTTTTTCCATCCTGGGAGTGGTTCATCATTGTATTCCAGTTGCATTACTCTTATCTTCTCTTTTGGACACTAGATGGCGATGCCTGATTAGGCCATCCCATAATACATTGAGATGGTAATAAAAATGAGATGATGTGCTGTTCTGTTAAGCTGCGCGTGTGAATGTCTTGGCTTTGTGTTTGTTTTGTGTGAAATGTGATCATTAAAGAAATGTTCCCGAAAACATACGTCCTGTTGCTTCCTGCACGGATCATAATGATCTACATTCCACCTCGAGGTTAGAAATGTAGAAAGTCTTACTTATTCTAACATTATGAAAACCTAACTATTTGTTAAGTCATAAAGAAGTTGGATATGACATGCCATGATGAAACTGTTAAAATTAGAACTTTAGTGGTTGTATTGAATGGGAGGGGTTCCGTAATATGCTACTAATATGGGTTTACACTCGGCTGCTTATAAAATGGTCAATAGACAGCGCATGCGTAGGAAGGCTGAAAATTGTTGTTCGGTCCATGGCAAATATTTGTCCCGACGGGACAACAACATGCCGCTGTATTGTATTTTTTTTTCTCACTGCACATGCGTTTGTAGAATTTGGTGGAATTTTTTGGAGGGTGGGTGAAAAAAGTGATCACATATCACAGATTAATGCCGACATTTTTTTTGCTCTTTGTTCTTTCTGATGTGAAGTTGTGTGTGCGGTTTTCATTTTATTTGCCATTTTTTTCTACAGTTTTTCAATTTAGTTTAGCTCCGTTTTTTTCCATGTTTCTTTGCGTATATATCCATCATTTTAATACTATATGCATTGAAAAAGAAAAATTCAGGGATATCAAAACGGAAATTTATAGCCAAGCATGGAATGCCTGAATCTAGCTTATGAAATTATAGCAAACATAAATGAGTCCCCTTCTGCGCATGTGTTGTCTTGTTGCCATTCTTATAACTGGCCGAATGTAAACCCACCTTTAGGAATCTACATGACAGCATTTAATAAATACAATTTTTCTTAATTAATATTCACTGTCTTTTTGTCTGAAGCTGGTGACTCGTCATTTAGTAAATGATATTAGATGAGCCTCTTTTTTAAATATAAAAGTGGTGGGACTTTAATCAAAGTCTGCCAAATCTGGCTGCTTTTTACCTTTTATAACACTAGATATAAGATATATTAATAATTAGGAATAGAGTAGAAATGTGCCAAGTTTAAGAGAAACTTATTACACCCCTACACAATCTCATCGACTCGATTTTGATCCATGCTTTTCGCTCTTCAAGGAACACCATCGCCAGCCAGAGGTTGAACTCAAATGCTAACTCGACAGAATCAAAATATACCATTTTCACAAAATGGGGTTAGCATTCATACGTTGATGCGCACTAAAATTAACTTTGATGCAAAAACACTTTTAATACACGTTCGGTGAAAGAAGGGAAGCTAACATGAAAATGTGGATGGAAAAATCATTCAAGGATTCATTCCTGAATTCCCATTAAGCAAAAAACAGTGTGCTCAAGCTGCTTGATTTTCCTTGATGAAAAATTGTGCCACCATTGTTAATTGGAATATCAAATAATAACTATTAATTCTCAAATAATTTAATCAATTTAAGCATGCAATGAAGAAATAAAATTGCACTCCACACTAATACAGGCGTAAAAATCCTCCATCATTTTCAAAAGTTATAGCATTACGATTTCTCGAAATTTATATTAGTAGATTTTTTGATGCATTTAATTGATTTCAAGCAATTATAAAAAAAATGCTTTATTTTTAAGTAGAAAACTGTTGCAATATTAAGAAACAAAGTAAAATAAAGAACAATGTTCAAGAATTATTTTATTTCTGCACCTATTATACAATGGCTAGTTACTTATAAAAAATCTATAAAGTATCGTCTGCTTACAATTAATAAAGATTTCAAATAATTATTAAAATTTTGCCATAACAAAATTTTTAAAAATATCGTTTGATATATGTAATCATATTACTGTCATTTTCATTAACAAAGAAATACCATAGAAGACAATTAAGAAGACTTATACTTTATAACCTTTACATGTAAGGCAATTAACTTTTTAGCAGCATACAAAAGCTACTATATTCTAGAAAGGTGTAACCTCAGATTTTATTTTAAAAGAATTTATGAAGTCCCTTAAATGAAATTGTAATATTGCGTAAACAATAACGCTAGTTCGATCACTTAAATAGAAAATTCTTTTTAATAATGCTAGAAAGAAAAACATTAAATATTACAATGTTTAGGGATATTAAGTTTTAGTAAAAAGGCATTGATAAAATTGAATTTAGAATAAAATTCTTGAAATTAATCGAACAGTGAAGATAATTAGAGGCTTTTTGAATAAAGCTTGTCAAAAAACTGGTTCTATAGTTCGGAAGATTTATGTTTAGTAAAAATTGAAATAGAAATTCAAAGCTGACAACAAACAATTATTGCTTCCATTTTTCTTTAAAGCTTTTTAAGTACTAGACAATGAAGTATTGGTCTCACAGGCATAAAAAAATCAGAATTCCCGCTGTTTATATATATAGAAATAAATAACAGAAATCAATTTTCTTTGAAAATAATTCGACGAAAGTCTTTGACTAGAATAGAAATTATTTAGATACTTGTACGAAACAGTATTATGTAAATTATTAAGACTTAAATGTAAGGCATTAAATTTAAAATTTTAATTCGATCTTCCCTTAGTTATATCTGAAAACCCTTGTTTTCCCCAAAAATAAACTGATCCAATCTTAAATATAAATTTGTCCATATAATTAATTCTAACGGAATTACCAGAATTATATTTATGTTTTACGTTAAATAAAAGAACATAGTTACAGTTAAATTCTGATTGAGATCATATTAAGACTAATACTGATTCAGAATAATTCATATCATCACATTTAACATAAGCTGAAGTACTTTTTTCAAATATTAATGGATTCAATTAGAATTTTTATTAAGTGAATAGAACAAGCAGGAGTTTTGATAAAATTTGGAACTTAAAAAAATCTTGGATTAAATATTCCATTTCTAGTGTAATATGTATGTGTTTTGATGCAAATCAATATTAAAAGATCGGTGCGGATCGAAAATTTTTATATGTTGTCAAGAGATTTGACATCTGAAGAGTTCATTAGAGTTCTTAGAAGTTGAAAATTAAATTCAAAAAAGAAAATAATCAAAAAGGTCTTTTTTTAATTTCTGGATTTGAAGGATGAAGAAAATTGCTGCTTTTTACCTTCCAGCAACTAATCAAGAATCTTAAGTCTAGAAGCACTTATATATTAAAAAAAATAGTAAAAAAAGAACGAACTAATAAAAAAAAAAACTTTTCACCTTCTTGATTAAAAGCCCTCGAGCAGTTCGGAATTTTTGATTTACTTAGAATCTGACAGAGCAATGCGGCAAAAGACATCTGAGTATAGAATTTTAAAAATCTGTAAGATCTCAAACTAGTTTTTCTTTTTCAAATCATCTTTTAAGACATTAGGAAAAATTTAAAAAAAAATTAAAACTTTTATGTACAGAAATATAAGAAATTTGTATAGTGTAAATCGAAATATTAGCTTTTTTTCTTGATAAAATGTGTAATATTATAGGGAAGAATGAAGGACGTGCACAAGCCTTAGAGAAAAATATTAATTTCAGGTAAATTCTGTACTTTCACATGCATTTATACTTTGTTTCTAGTATTCATCATTAATTTTAAATGCCGTGCTTTCATTTTAAGCTTGCTTCAAATTACCATAAGTACATTCATATTTTTAGGAGGTTTTTTTTCATCACGTAAAAACGTGATGTTTTGGTTTGAGGTTTCTGAAGCCACAAAATGCACGGGCAGAAAATCGGTGATTTATTGGCTTTGAGGCCTAGAAGTTTTTCGATTTTTCGCCTTTGGAGTTATTAGAAATTGATAAAAGAAGGTTGTCACATTTGGTCACTTATCGATAGTAAAAAAATTACAACTTGCACGAATAGCCATAATGAACTCGAATCCTCTGTCTGGCCAATAAAATGCAGGGTGGTAAGTTATCGCCAGAAGCAGAAAGAAAACAAGAACATGAAACAGCGAGGAGAGGTATCTAAAAATGATATATTTTTTATTTTTCATTTTTATTTTTCATTTCTCTAGCTGGAAAAAAAGTTTTGAAGCTCGACTGATTTTAAGATGGGAACACACACACAAACGTGCACCACACCCGCTTAAAGAGAAATACATAAATGGACATATATGCCATAAAATGGTCAAAAATCAGAAACAGCAGCTTATAATTAGAAGTCAATATCTTTTTAAGGATAAGAAAGATATTGTTTTGGTAAAAAATCAATATTTTTTATCCTTAAAAACATATTAAGTTGACAATAAAAATAGGATCGATTAATCTTATAAAAATGACAAAAATAACAATTTT
>JAPMOR010055233.1:0-15591 GCA_026543865.1 Argiope aurantia | reverse complement strand
ATAGTGGAAGTTATATGGTGTGGGGAACGCTCAATCAGCAGGCGGCAATAGAAAAAATCTGCTTATTTACCCAAAGACACGAAGGACAGCAGAAAGACGACAACTATATACAGCATAGGGAAGACAATTATTTTCAGCCTACACGTGTTCTCAACAAGATTCTACTGCAGACAGTAGCGCACAACTTAGTTCAGCAATAGCTTGACCCCATCGCTGCTCTGCTAATTTCTGGAAGACCCGTTGTTTATCGTCGATTCCGACTACTCGGGCTCTGCAGACTGCCTCCTTTTATAGGTCTCAGGAAGCGGGACTCTCAACCAATCATGAACTTTCGAGGCGTATCTCGGTTCCTAATGGACGGATAGGGAAATTTCTCGATGTTTCGGGTTTAATTTATTTTTGCGCCAAAGTCACCAAATTCATCGCCAAGTCTCTAAATGGTCGCCAAGTTTGTCGCCAAGCTCCTCAACCTCCGACGCGACACCCGGACTCCGTCCAATACCGATGACTGTAAAACAGTCTTACTGATGATGGAACCAACTATGCTGGGAAGCAGCATTACAGATTCGTAACATTCACCCCTCCAAAGGACTGCACGTCCCGTGAAGTCCCACTGCAATCCAACAGCTGGCATAGGCTTCCGAATGATGTGATGATATTGATGCGTTTGGCGACTTCCGCACTTTCGAAGATGACATCATTCACTAATTTGGTGACGACTAACGATCCTTCTGAACCTTCTCAATGATTTGATACCGACCTCTTCGTCGTTTCGGATGGTACACCCAGACTTGATTTCTCTTCTTAAAATGTAATGTGTCCTATGGAGCGAAACGCTGGATCGTAGTAGAGGCCTCCGGAATGAATTCTTGCCAGACTGGTCGGTTGGTCACTTTAAACTTCTTCCATCGAACCAATCATATATCAGGATGATATAACGGTGCCTTCTGAAGTCCACTCGAAAACCAGGTATTCGCCTTTATCGCCAAAGCTTCCGCGGGAATATCTCTGCCCATTCCCGGCTCATTCTCGACACTTGAGAATCGTCCGCAGCTCTCCACATTGGATCTTCTGAAGAGGACATCTGTCTTTATAGGGAGAGCTCTTCTGCAACGACACAACTTGACCGGATACACAGCAGATTCATCGGCTCCTATTTGCATGAAACTCCTCGAAAAATCCCCAGCAAATCCGAATTCTTGAAGGAAATTGAGACCGTGACTACAGGGTTTCCACGATTCCAGCCACGTAGTCTTCTTCCATATCACAATGACAGGAGATACCATGAGGCTTGCAGAGAGGTAGTTCCTTTAATTTTTGAGACGAATCCAATCCAAACAGGGTCACATCAACTCTTGCATCCATAGGCATCGAGCACGGGTCGCCACCAACAGACCCATCTGAAGAAAGTCCATCTTCTCCATCATCAAGCGCCTGCAATTTCGATTCCACTTCAGGGGACTCATTCGTAGAAGACTGTTTCAGCTTTGCAATTATATGTCAGTTTCCCTGTTCGTGCATCTCCTTATTGAACTATCATTTCCCGGTCTCCATTCGAGATTCAGTCTTTTCTTTTTCAAATTGACTCTCGCTGCTTCCTCCAATTTCTTCTGTGATATCTTAGATGTATTCTGTTTTATTACATTTATCTTTTAAAATTTCCTTCCACGACGAAATTTCTTTCTTTAATTCACTCTACATTTCTTCATATCCGGCTTTCATTGATTTCTTCATCTCCTCTTGTCCAGCTTCCATAGATTTCTTCATCTCAGCCAACAGAGCCAGTAACTCACCATTACTGCTATCAGCCATCGTAGCCTGAGATCTCGTTTTCACCATACACTGTTGGCCACAATCCCACCTCTGACACCAAATGTTACGATATTTACGGGTTCGTTTCACTAGTGGAAGTTATATGGTTCAGCACTAGCTTGACCCCGTTACTGCTCTGCTAATCTCTGCCACACCAGTTGATTATCGTCGATTCCGACTACTCTGGCAGCTGCAGACTGCCTCCTTTTATAGGTCTCATGAGGCGGGGCTAGAAGCCTCTCAACCAATCATGAACTTTCGAGGTGTATCTCGGTTCCTAATGGACGGATCGGGAAAATTCTCGATGTTTCGTGTATAATTTATTTTGACGCCAAAGTCGCCAAATTTGTCGCCAGGTTTGACGTCGCGACACCCGGACTCCGTCCAATACTTATGACTGTAAAACAGTCGTTCTGATGATGTAACCAATTATACTGGGAAGCAGCATTACAGATTCGTAACAATATATATATATATATATATACTGTGATATATATATATATATATATATATATATATATATATATACATACAATGAGAGAAGCAACAACAATGCTATTTATATTAGATAATTATACAGAGCAAATAGAGGGGAAAAGGATACATTAAATGTGTGTTCTTCACAGAAATAGTACGGTCTGACGATGATTTAATTCAATTAAATGATTTAATAACATTGAGAAGTTATTAATTATTTTAAAATTAAATTAATTATGTGTTAAATAATCTGAAAAGTGAGTTTCAATGTGTTAAGCCTTCTTCTTCATCTGATTAGAATTAAAAATACAGGATGTATTCTAATTTAATACATATAAGTGATTGTGTGGTAGCGTAAAAATAAATTTCACACAGCACAAAGGATAAAATTCTAAATATTTGAGGAATTTGTGAGCTGAATAATATAAACTGCCCAAACTGAAAAACAAAAAAAAAAAAGATGTCCACGAGTGATGATAATTTGAAAACGCAACCTCGAATACAAAAATCTTTAAATAGCAGATCAACTCCAACATAGTATTTGTTCTTAAACAATTCATTTTTTATCTGAATAAAATTAAAAGAAAATTAATTAAGCATGCTATTTATCATTTCAAGAACAAAAATAAGAAATCAATCTAGTCCATTTAAAAAAATCAAAATTATTTGTTATGTAACAGCTTAGAGATGTTTCATAAATCAATAATATCTCTGATTGCTTTCAATAATAGATTGCTTTAAAGTGCTATTATTAAGAATACATTTTTAAGCGGCACTAGATCTTAAATATGGATTGCCACTCTTATTCAGAATTGTACATTTTGACATTTTCTTTTCAAAATATTATATACCAAGTGAGCGAAATCTTTGTTGCTTCTAAAATTACATATATTTCGTGTTTATTTAGGATTTGGCTAAAAGAATACGAAAGCATCCGGCTTTATAATTTTCATCGTCAGATTTTTAGTAAATTGGGAAGAAATCTTGAATTGAATTAGACAGAAATTCGATTTAGAAATCAAAATTTTACTAGTTTTACTCTGAAACGGGGGACGAGAGACTCCTCAATGTATTTTACAAAAAGATAGAGGCAGGAGACAGTTGAACTGCCAAAACATAAAAGTGTATATTTCTGGGGAAAATGATATTAAAATATTCAGATAAAAGATTGACACTAACGCAAAATAAAGAATCTTTGAAATAAGGATATTACTATTTAATTCCCAAGAAATAAATTCCAATTCTATTTTCAGGGAATTTTTAGAAATAAATCACTAAGCAAAAACGTATTTCTTCTTATAAATTATTTAAATTGAATCTTAATCTCCATATGAAATCACACTTTTTGGCAAACGTTTGCTTAAGCGAAATGAATAGTTGAAATTTCATTCTATAATTAAAGGTTTTTTAAAAATATTTTATAATTCGTATTTCATTTATATATTTTTCTTTTAATTTTCTTTATTTTGGATATTATGATTTTTTTTTCTTTCAATTTTATATTGAACCATATTTTAATGGATAATCATGTGACATCTTTAAACAAAAATGCTCAAATTTATTCCATTTTGAAAGAGAAAAAAAATATTTTAGTTTATAATTCTTAGTTGTTAATATTTTATTAGTATACGTATAGGATGAATTATGAAGGCTTTTCAAGAATTATTTAAACTTTTATTTACCGATTTTACTTAAGAGAATAGTCTAAATCAGGTTGATATCATTTTAATATGATTACGATGACTGATTTTGACGATATTCAAAATGACTCTAAGGGTGTATCTCAGACAGCAAGCAGTAGATATTAAATAACAGAAGAAATGAAAATATTTAATTATTAATTAAAATAATAAAATTATTTAGATGGGTTTAAAAAGTTCCCCCTCTTTTGATTTTAAAATTCCTACAATTAAACTTAACTAATGCTACAAAATAAAGATGAAAACTTGTTGAAAAAATAATTAAATAGATGAATGATTCATTTCTTGAGGTATTGTTTGACATTAATTTCAAAATTATCTCCTAATATACAGCCTTTGCAAGAAAAACTAAATTGATCATATTTTGAAAAAGTGATTATAAAATTATAATGATAATAAGAGCTGATTATTTCTAACTAAAATAACAAGAAGAAATTTTAACTCATTAATATGATTTATGAAAAGTTTAAATGTTAACATTTTCTTTGTATAAATGTGTTTTTTTAAGTTTTCATGCAATTTAGCATTAGAGGAAGAGCCTTCATTTATCATAAACATTTTCTAATTTCAAAAATTCGATCCGAAAATTAAACAAATATTTCTATAAAATTTGTATGTATCATTTTAGGTGAGATGAATGGATTTTAAAACTAAAAGCGATTTCGAAAATTAAGAAATCAGAAAAAATCTAGCTTTAACAGATATTAATACCTAAAATGCGGAAATCTTTGTAACAACATATTAGATACAAGAATTCATATAAAAAATAAATTGGAAGCAGAATGCAATTTTAAATAAATTTAATAAGCAAAACAATATCAAAAATTTTAAAATAAATAAACAAAACAATAATATTTTATTAATATTTTTTTCCCTCGCGAATAAGATAAAATAAATGAATATTTTTTTAATATTTTTTTTTATCGTTCTTTGCTTTTTACATATCCTGTTAGTCAGAATTTTATATCGAAGCACTCTGACAAGGAAAACAGTTTCAGAAAACTTTGGTGGAAAGCCTCAAGAAAAATGTTTTAAAACTCCAAACATATTTTTTCCCCTTCTTCTTTCAAAAACGGAAACTCGTTTTCCCAAAATCAAATAATTCTTCGCCTCCAATATATTTGCATCGTTGTGGAAGAGAAATTGAATTTTTATGGCATAAGTTTAAAAGTTTGAATGGCACTTCTGTAAATAATTGTTTTCAGTAAAATTTAAAAGTGATGCTGCTTTTAATTATTAATGAAAGTTTGCAAATAGCTATCTCACACATGTTAATTTTGAAAAAAGAAAGTAAGTTATATAATTTTTGTCATGAAGTTTAGTTGCGCTGCTGCAAGAAAAAAGGTTTTTCTTTATGTTACTCTAAGGAAGATAGGAAAAAAAGATACCAAAACGTTTAAGTATTTCATAAACATATAGTTCGGAAAGGAAGCTTGCTCTGGAACTTTTTAAAACAAAAATATCATTTGCTATGAGTGTTAAAAGATGTTTCATTATTTCATAATAGTTACTTTATAAAAACTTTCTTGTTTCACTTATTATTTTAATATATATATATATATATATAAACATATTTATCATATTATAAAATATTTTTTTAAATAAACGGTTCTTTTCGATGAATGTAAAAGTCTTCATTGCTAAAAGTATTGTATTGTTGTATTATTTTTAATTGTATTATTCTATTATTTTATAATTTAATTACTATTTTTTAAATTATTATTATTTTATAATATTTAAATTATAAAATTAGAAAAAAACATACATTCTAAATTCTTTTAGTATTTTTTTTTCTTTCTGTATTATGGATTGATGTGGACGTGGTAGCAAAATAGGGTCGAATTTTGGATCCAATCAATGAAAAAAGATTCCGGCAAACTACATGTTCTTTTTTCCTCATTATATTACGAATATAATGGAAGATAAGAGTTATTCCCAGTAACATAATAAGAGTTTTCCCATTATAGCAACGATTCAAAGTCTGGCGATTGGAAATTTGGATTTTCAACATGTCAATTCAGTTCATTCATGATTAGATATGTTTCCAGGAAGGTGACTGTTAAAGGCATTGGAATGAAAAGTAATTCCGTTAATTGTGGCCTCTGAGGTGTGTTACTACTGATGGTGTTCTCCAGATTTTAGCAAAATTTATGAGTACAAATTTAATTTATAAATGCCCTTCGTGCTATTCCAAAATGAAACGTTACTTTATTAGCTAAAAATGCCCATGCAGAGAAAATGTGCCATATATATTGCGTCAACAGAATAATCAGATCAATGCAAACTTCACAAAGGCTAATAGCATTGAATATGTGATTTTATTCTTTCAAAGCGCGCATTTAAAAAGTCAGAATAAGAAAGGCAAAGATCTGATTGTTTTATGTTGGGGCTCTATAATTACGGACTCTCGAGTCACAGGTTTCATTGCCACATATAACTATAATAAAAATATATTATCATAAATTGCTGTATTTCCTTGACAAATGTATTTCACAACTAATATGATTTTTCATTGTAACTTTAGTTAAAATCTTTATTTTACAGAAAATGTCTTAAAAAAATTACTTCATCTCTGTAAAATGCCGAATTTTAAAAAATAATGCGAAAAAATAAAACCGTTTACTCCCTCTTAAAAGAAGACGGGCTTTATAAGAATCAATTGAATTTGCTAGCACTCGCTCCTTTTTGTATTTCTTCTGCAAAACAAATTTTCATAAGAATTTTTCAAAGAAGCCGGTAAGCCTTATATCTTTGTTCGGTATATAGGTGGTATTTGGTGGATTTCGCTCTCCTCTTGTGATATGAACTCTCGCTTTAGACTGGATTCACAAAATACGTTTAGATAGCGCTATTTTTCACCAACACAATTTGGTGATAGAAAAAGGATAGGATTTGTGTGAAATATACTTTGGTGTAGGGAAACGGAGCATGTCTTCATTTTTATGATATATCTTACACATTTTCTCAATGTTTATGTTTCAACGATATTCCATTACCCATTTTTACTTGTCAGAATATTTCTAAATAATGCTCGAAAAGTTAAAGAGTAACCTCAAAAAATAAGAGTTTAAAGATAAAAGATTAACCTAATTTTGTAAATTGCATTCTAAACTTGGAAACATATTTTATAAGAATATGAATTCAAATTAAAAAATTTCTTGTTAACTAAAAACAGCTGCCAGTTAAATTATTATAAAGTTTGTGCTTACCCTTGTAATGTATTTAAAAAATTAGATTTCGTTCTATAACTTTAAGAATAAAATTAGTATGGTGCCATCGCACAGTATAAGACAAAGTGCGGTTACAGTTCTTAAAAAATGAAGAATAACGTCACAATGACAGTTTGTGATGCACTTTTGCATTAAAATGAATTTTGCTACTTTGACTGTAAGCTGATGTTTAAACCGTGTTTCGTACTTAGTAAAGCACAAAAAATTTATTTAGAAAAGAAATAAAGATGAATTATCCAAATATAGTTATACCTAAGAATTCAGGAAATGTTAATCAGCGACTGGCATTTTCATTTTTAAAGATAGATGCATTAATTGAACGCTGAAATATCTTATAATTTTAAATGTAGAGCCATATTAAAGAATCTACAAACAAATAAAGTTTTAAAATGACATTAAGTTATTGTTTAACTATTAATTAAAAAGAAAATGCTTCAACAATAGAGAAACCATTGATTTCTAATCGTAAAGTACTTTTGTTGAAGAATGAAATTTTATGCTAAAACATTTGTAATTCTAAGTAATTAGACTCTGCTATTTTAGTTAAACTCACTGTTTTTCCCTTTAAGAAAAGAAAAAAGAAGAAAAAAAAACTATTTTACAGATACTAGAAAGATTTTTTTTGCAATTATTTTTTGAAATTTTAATCAGATATAACTCATTTTTACACTCTTGAATCTAAATAAAATTTAACAAGTAACTTATTAAAGGAATATCATTAATATATAAATGTAAGTTAAAATTCCAGAAAGAAGAAGAATCGTAAAACGTAGAGTAAACCAAAAGAAAGAAATGCTATCGCCAAATCCAGAAAAATGAATTTTCGATAATCGCTATTTTTCATTAGGATAAAGCAATTAAATTTTATATATCAATGCACCTATCAGAAATGCCATTCCATAGGGAAAAAATTAAACTATAAAAATTATAATCCCCGAAATCCCTTTATTTTCAATCAAAAACCGCTCCAGAATGCAATAATGGGATTTCTCATTAGTTCTGATGAATGGAATTACTGTAGCTTACAGATCATTAATTATTTTAATTATTTTTATCCTATAAACCATTGAATTAAAAGCAAAGTTTTAGTTAAAGATAAAGCAAATACAATTCTTTGCTATAGTTGTGATTGCTTCGTTAATATAGGAATAAATGTATGGAATTAGTAAATGATGTATGGAATTAGTAAATATAGAAGTATCTATCCATCTTGATTCTTTTATATCAGTTTGATTTTATTTTTTTTAAAATTTGTGTCAATATATGATTTTAAATTGCTTGTATCTGCTTGCGATATTTGATTCAGAATTTGAATAGAAAATTCTGCTTATAGTATTTGAATAGAAAATCCTTAAATAAAAATTTTTGATGAATAAATATTGTTTTATTGCTATGATTTACGTGTCTTCAAGTTGAAGCATTTATCTTCGGTTGATCATTTAGCCTCAATTCAAATCTCACGCATTTTCGAAAGGTGTGAGAAAGAATAATACAAAGGCTCCATCTTGATAAATGGTTAAATAATGACTTCATTATCAGGATATTACTTACGTTTACAACTTCTTTTATTCAATACCAAGCAAAAATGCGAATTCGTTTATTGAAATTATATTTAATTAAAACGAGATTACAGTATTGCAAAAAAAGGAGCTGAAAACGAAATGAAACTCTTCATGGAAACCATAGCGGTTAGTCTTTAAAACTGTTATTTTCACTTATTTTTAATAAAAGTTATTAGAAATTGAAAGATTTTAAGAACAACTAAGAGCAACCGGCATCAGGTCATATTGATTCGAATGACACATTAATATCATTTGAAAAAAATATAGAAATTATAATAAATGAAACACATTTTCATCGAAATGACATAAAACATTCACTAACAAAGCTACAAAATATCTATAATATAGCTTGAACGTACAAAAATATCATTACCATACATTTATTTCTCATTAAAAGTTGAAAAAGAGTTCGAATCAAATATATCCGATCTAAAGAATCATTAACCATTTTACAACTTATAAGACTTTTTTTCATGCAATCACCTGACAATTCCCGAAACACGATTTCGTTACATAGAGAAATAACGAATTCAATATATAATTTAAATTGAAGATGTGAACATTGAAGAAATAATTGCTTCATCATGGTTTAAGTTTTATTGTATCTCCAATAACAAAGATTTATTCTTGTGAGGAACGCCGTCCACGTTTAAAAACAAATTGAAGTGAACGGAGCTCTTATTCCATCAATATAAACCAGTTTCTTAATTGATTGTACATAAGCATTGTACGTAGCCGTGTTTTGAGAGTGAATTGGTAAAAATATGTTGCATCTAAATCAAATAAATATTTTAAAATGCAAGTGACTGTATTTGCTGATGGGTTTTATCACCTTTTTGAGTAATTCACCAAATTAAAGAAGAAATCAGATAGATTTAAAGGGCCTAATATATCGAAACACTTCTGAAACGAAATCAGATGTGACAACTCTGATGCAAAATCTAATGATTATCCTACAGGTATTTGATAGAAAAGGAAAAAAAAAAGAATTTGTATAGTATAAGATAAAATAAACTATAATTTCAAACTAACTTCCATCACTTAATCTTTCTTCTTTTTTTATATTTTTTTATGCTTCATTTCCTCTAAATACAAAATATTGAAAAATAAGTTGAAATTTGATCATGTTTTTAGGTGCTTAGCATTTGTCATTTAAATAAGCGAATCAAGTGTATATTTGCAATAAAAGCTAAAATAGTACTTTTTGGATGTTAATTACGAATTTCTTAATGCTTGAAAACATCATCATTTAGCTTTGTTCTAAAAAATATTAACAAATAAAATTTCATCATTTATTGTATTCTAAAAAATATTAACATATAAAATATCATAATATATTTTTATTGTAAAAAATATTAATATATAAAATTTTATCATATAACTTTTTTCTAAAAAGTATCGACATATTATCACCAGTTATATGTATGAAAAAATCGAAACATTCTTTTAAATTCCGAAATTCTTATATGAGACTAGAAATGCAGATTATAGAATTTCTTATTTTTATTTTTAGCAAAATCATCAATAGTTTAAGATTAGTTAACATGCAAGAGCATGTAGTAAACTTGTAAAATAAATTGCATCTACACAAATGCTTTAAACCCATCGTTCGATTTACTGTATTTCAAAAACTTTCATTTTAAAAGAATTCTAAATAATAACCAGAGACAGAATCATTTAGTTTATGATAATGCTATTGAAAGCATAAGAATAAATTTTTTTTTCTGATCTCTTCTGAATGCCTTTAATAGGTCTTTACCTATAAGTCTTTTTTAGTTGGGAAAATAAAATATGAATGCAATGATATATGCCAGTAACAAATACCATCTTCAAAAAAGCCTCATTCAGTCAAATAAATATCCGCCAAGAATGTTAAAATATCCATTTGTTCATATGAGAATATTCATTGACAATGAATTTGTATATAACGATGCATTTAATTGATTTTTTCCTTTTCCAGAAATATATAATGTATTTTTTCTTTCAATCATGTGGCCATTTTCAAACCATCTTTTGTAAAGTCTCCAGCTTTTAAAAACTTAAAAGAATCGAATCCAATTTTAATTTTTATGTTCGTGTACATTTTCCGACATCTTATGCAACTTCACTGAAATCTTCATCTTATGCAACTTCACAACTTCCAACATGAAAAAGAAAATAAAAAAAGAAAGAATTCTGAATCATATGCATATAAAGATAATTTCGTTTTTCACCTTTTGTCAAAAATGCATGCTCAGGTACAAAATGGATTCGAAATTCTACAAATCTTTACTTTTATAGTTTCAGGGCCTTTCCCTCGCATCAGAAATACTAATATGTAGATAATAATAAATAATATGTAGTGAGCTTCAGAAAAAAAAATATTAGAGAGAAAATAAAAATAAAAAAATATTTGTTCTGTGTTTTTGATTTTCTTCTTTTTTTTGTATTCAGTTCTAAAGAAATATATGACGGGTGGTATCCAATCAGTATTTCATATGGAAATAAAAAAAGTTTTTTATAGTGTAGGATGTATTATGGAAAAGTATTATTTTGAAACTGGAGAAAAAAATACACTAAATAGACGAAATAAATGAATAAGATAAATTATATGTTTTTTTTGACGAATCCTAGAATTTTAAAGAGCAATTCGTGCATATACATATATAGAAATTTATTTCGTATATCTAATAAACAGATCTTATGATTTGATTCAAATTTTCTATTAAGGTAAGATTTTGGTTTTTATGTTTATCCATATAGGTGTCTTTTCTGAAAAAAAAACCCCTCGATTTTACACACACACAAAAAAAGCATTTTTTTTTTTGTAACTAACTATTAGAGATTTTCTATCTGCTCTCATACTGACAATGTGATATAGCGCCATCTCGTACCCAATTTCACCATGGTAAAACTGATTGTTAGTTCAAAAATACATGTAGTGATTAATTATGAACTGAGTATTATACTATAGCATATTGTTTCTGATAACATATTAAACTAAGTGCATTCATTATTTTTTTTTATTTAAATGACAAGCTCATATATAGGTAAGATAGAAAAATATTCATTTATAACAGTATGTGTTTCTTATCTAAAAATTTTCTTCTGTAAAAACACAATTTTTCAAAAAAAAAAGAAAAGAAAAGAAAAGAAAGCTGTGTAGTTAAGTTCCATCTTCAAGATATTTTCTAATTCATATAAAACAATGTCATGTTCGTGTCAAAAGTATAAAATGAGATTCTGGATAAAATGATCAAAGTAGTTTTCTAAAACAAGCTGAATCCTCGGCAATGAACTATTTTAATCAACAGTCCTTCAGTAAGTGACGGAAACATAATATATAATTTAAAATTAAAAAAATTAGTTATATTGAATTATTATCATTATTTTCTTTGCATATACCTGCGACGCAATATCGTTTTGAGATTCCCGAGGATTTAAATCTGGCTTATTGCATTCGCTTTTTGATATGAAAAGACTGTTCAAAAATTATTATTGAGCTTAGATTGTTGTTTATTCTACGCTTAAAGCATGTGTCCTTTTTGGTTACACTATATCTGCCAATCTCCTATTTTGATTCCTTTCGATTTCTAGACTAAATTGATAAAGACAAAGTGCTTCATGAATTTATAATATGAGGAGAATTAAAAATTCTGATTCATTTGTTAAATATGATATTTATTTTAGAATAATACATAGGAGATAAAAAAAAATCATCAAAATAAGTCAATAGACAGTACTGAAATAATGATGTAGTTATTAATTCTATCCGAGAAATTTTCTAACTCTCTATATACATTATTTTTTTAGCAGTATAACCATGCTATTCCAAAATCACCAACAATTATTAATGCTTCCCATTTCCGATTCTTTTAACATAAAAATATATCATGGTCGCGTCATTGGTTAAGCTTGCTTGTTTCAGATTTTAAATTACAAAAAAATATCACACTCCTTTAACTATTTCAGATATAATATTTGTTTGTTAGTATGCATTATAAATATTTAATGGGCAGTTATGTGCATAATAATTCGAATGGCATTTTGACATATTGAATTTTTCGAATTGCAAAATTTAGTCTTGAAGGCTTAACTATTTAAAAATGTGGTTTGGTTTGGTTATGTTAACGTCCCGTTTGAAGCAACACTTGGGCTATTTTGGGACGGACCTCGTAATTTTGAACCGCGGTCAGATGACGAGGACGACACCTGAGCTGTCACCCTCCTCTCCACACCAGCGGGAGGACGTTTGATCAGGACGGATTTAACGTGTAACTGGCCCCCTTACACGATGGTTCTTCGGTGGAATCGAGTCTCGAACCTGAAACCCTTCGGTTCCGAAGCCGAGACCTTACCACCTAGACCACCGCGGCCCCTTAAAAATGTGGAAACCAGATACTAGATAGAGCACTGAAATCAAGGTTTTATAACATAAATTACAAAAGTGCCTTCAGATTACTTTTTTCTTTCTCATATGATTTAAAATCTTAATCTTAAACAATTTGCACTTACTTATATGTCCCCGTGTGCAGCAAAAAATTTTTATAAAAATCCCATGTTCTTTCTTATTATTTAATAGTACATGATACTTAAATGTTGTTAAAACTTATTTGTGAAAGGAAATTATATTATAAAAGTACCCCCCCCCCGAATTAATAAATACGAGACGTAAAATGCATTAGAATAATATTCGAAGAGTTCCAAATATTCTTTATTTAACTTACTGCTTAAATATGCAGACACTTATCTAACTCAAATTTGTATCGCACCATCTGTATGGGATATTAAACGCTTGCATTCTAAGCAGCAAAGCATTAATTCAAGATTCAGCAATGGAATAGAAGAACCGAAATATTACCAATGAAATAAGATTCCCAGCATTTAACCCTTTTTTGCATGACGATGGAAATTTCCATCATAACATTTAGTGAACAAAAAAATGTACTCCAAACAGGTGTTCTGTAAACTGATTGTTGCTGGCAACTGTTTTCACGACTATTACGTAATAAGAAACGTAGCTGTCAAAAAAAAAATCAAATGTCACAATCATTATAGAGGGGTTAAACTTGTCATCCCGCTGTTTGTTGCAATTGGAAGAAACGTGCGACTTCTTGAATATTTTTTTGTAACTAATCTGAGTTTTTTTTTTCTTTGCTAATAAAAGCAAAAAAAGAGGGACGTTGAAGATTTTGTACTGATCTTAACATGTAAATTTGCATGATGATGGACATTTTCATCATTCGGATTTTTAATTATTTTATATTATATATTTATACTAGGATTTTTTAAACATTTTTCCTTTAATCTATATCATGAATTATATCATCCTGATTTATTGCACAAAAAAGAAATAATCAAGCATAGAACGATTAATATAATTCAAATATTAATTATATTTTCAAATTATAATATGTTGGTGTATGGAACTCTTGCGTTCAATACGTATTTTAATTCCCAAAATACAAATGGATTGTATTTCTCTCCATTTCAATCTCTTTTTGACCACCACATTGTCATAAAAGATATCATAGCAAACCCCTTAACATGTAAAAATTGCATATATTTTCTCTTCAAATTGAGTTTAGGATTCGTCAATTAAAAGATATATCTGTTTTGTTTCTCACAATATGTATTTCCTAGATTAAGAAAAAAATATTAATATTTAAACAGGACTGCTTCAAAAATATACATTCATTGATATAACTCTGTAAAAATATTCATTATCATGGAAGTTATATAGGTAGATTCTGTAGATTATTCTGTAGATTTAAATTTTTATTTTGTTGTAAAAACCATCAAATACATTTGAATTATATTAATTCTAGTTATAAATTTTTTATTTATTTAATGATTCCTAATTAAATTATTACAAAGCATTGAAATACATATAGCTTTTTCATCAAAAAGGAGTTAATTTTTATTCAATGATAGTTTTTAAAGTGCTTTTAGCATTCGAAAAACTAAAATTATTTTAAAAACTATGGAAAACTTTTTATTATTTCTTATGGGCCATAAATCATAAACAAATGTCATTTATGAAACAATACTCTTGCATTTTTATTGATAAATATTTCATCAGAAACGTAATTATTTCAAATAAGGCTCCTCAATTTCCTTTGTCAAATTTATTTACTTAAAAATACTATCAATATATTTAATAGAGCCAAAAAATAATTAAAATCTTCATATAAGTAATTTTTGTGGCATAAATGTCTTTGGCAAATGCTTAATAAATCTCAAGTTCACAAAGAAATGAGACGTGAGAACAAAGCTAATTTATCATTAACGAGAAAATGATGCTAAACGTTTAAAAGTGCTTTCACGGGTCATTATTGACCACAGCAAATTACCGTCATTAATTACGACTAAAACTCGCTTAGTTACAACTAATGTGGAAAATATGTAGGTAGACTATTTACGTTTTTGAGACTTTTGGCATTAAGAAATACTCCTTTAATGTGCATTATTCATTTCAAATTTATTTGTTAATAGATCTACTACCATTATTGATTAAGTCCACATTAGAATTTGAATTATATTAATAAATTTCCATCCATCTTAAGTTATTCGATAAACTCATAGTTTTCAAAATGACATTTAGCAAAATATTGATGCATATAAATTAAATTAATTTATTTATGTTTATTTAATGCTCAATCATCATCGGAATTGTAAATATTGGATTTCATGATATTTTTCAAGGACTCTACAATTTGAGCTATGAGTTTTCATATGTAAAATTGATCCAATCAAGCAAATTTCATTTATAATCCCAGTTCCTTGAAAATACATAGCAAAAATCATTTTTTGATTATATATAGACAAATA
>JAPMOR010055219.1:649648-670761 GCA_026543865.1 Argiope aurantia | reverse complement strand
AATAAAGAAATGAATAAAGCAAACGATTTTCTAGAAAAACAGTTGAGTTAAAAATAGCTCAAAATATTAATATTATGCTCGATAGTAACTGAATATTACTATACTAATCATAAAGCGGATTTGGCAACTTGAATTTTATCCTCTGCGCTCAGTTCAATTTCTTATTAACATAACGTTAAGTTATTGCTTATAATTCTAATTGTTTCGGTGAATTCGAACTAAACATTAAAAATTGTAAAAAATTATGTGTATATATGATTTTTATTTGTTTGTTTAAATATATTCGTATTATGTTGTCAATTATTGTAAGTTAAATTTTCAGAGCTCTCAATTCCTTCCAAAAATACTGTTTCTCATTTTCTGAAAAAAATTACAGCTCATTTACATTAATTTTGCAGTTGAATAATTGTTATGTTCAGAATGTTGCATACCATTTGTTTGCTAACTTTTCTCACTTTCTAAGTAAAATTATTATTACTAAATTCAATTTATATGTATAAATTTATCATTTTATTTTTAAAAACTACTTGTTATTTATTTATTAAATATATATTATTTATCAAAAGTTGTAGTATTGTAAATAAATCTTCATGGTTGTCTAAAAATAACCGCTAATGTACTTATATTTAGGTCCAATTTCTTCTGATTCTGATTTCTAATATCTATCTATTATGTAAAAAATTATGCAAACATTTGGCTTTATTCGCTTTGTGAGTGGTAGATAGCGAATCATTTGACTAATGACATTCGAGATTTGTTTTATCAGTATTGTTTGAAATATGTAATGAAAACTATTATTAAATCACGGTAAGTATTTATATTGCACTTGATAATGAAATAGTTACAAATAAGAAAAAGAAAACTTTAATTAACATCAAATTAGAAGAAAGTTCAAATTAACAGAATGAGTTCCAAACAATATTTTTCAATTTTATTTTTAGATTCACCGTGTGTGGCAACACTAATGAATAACATTCAGGTTTCTTTATTTTTCGAGTAATGGGAATTTTTCCTCTCTTGGCTAGGAATCGTCTTTATATCTAAGCAATACACGTGTTAACCCTGAATTGTTTTTATGAAATAGTAATGGGGCATACAACGATATCAACTGAAAAAAAATGCGAAAAAAATTCGAGCGAGATTCCGCCAATTTGAATAGAAAAGCTGATTTTGAAGCTGCTAATTTGGCGACAAAATGTGAAAAAAATGATTCAATATTATTGGGGATATAAACAAATAATGTTACCAATGTGTAGCTTTCAGTTTTGAATCGGAAGTAGACCGATCGGAAAAAGTATGCCATCAACATGGAAAGATTCAGCTTTCAACATTGAACGAACTGCCACTAAAGTTTAAAAACGTGCCAACTGTAATCGCGTACAGAATATGACATCATCGGGGTTGACGACGAAAGCGAGGAAGGGGTGAAACCCTTTGGTTTCTAATAATAAGAATTTCTAAAATCTTTTATAATATGCGGACTAGTGATTTTTTTCTATTCTGTATCCTAGCTTCGGTACAGTTCTAGGAACAGGTACCATTTGGTGACTTTCCACCAAATTTTTCTCGCCAAGCCCCGCGGACGTTGTAATCTTCAGAATTTTATTTCTCAATATTATGACTATTTTCAAGAGACGCTGGCGACTTTATCTTTAAAGTTTGGCGCCAAATTTGGCTGTACCCATCCTTAGGATTTAGCCCTAGCTTCAAATATTCCAGTTTGAGAAGAAATGATTACAAACCTGAGGTACATTATTATAAATGATAATGAAAGTAAAAAGTCCACACATTATTCAAACAGAAATCCGTTATTTATGATAGTGCTGTAGGCATTTATCTATTTTATGTTACTTGAAAAATCTCTTTTGTGAACTCAAATTAACTTCAACCATGCGAAACAATTCCTAAATTTACAAACACCAATGTAAAATCGGATACAAAACAATCGATCCTAATCGATAGGGGTGCATTTTTGGAAATAAATGATTAATGAAATGCTGGAATTAACAATGTCTTCTTAAAACGGTGCATCTAAAGAGTAATCTTTAAATGTTCTTTCTTACACAGTGAATTGTTGACAGGTCCTCTAAAGAGTGTTACCATGTCATTGCTTTTTTGTTTTTATTTTCGTGAATAATTAAAAGTTGCAAGGCTTAAATTTAGATAATTTCAGGGTAACAATAGTAAAAGAAAAGTGTGAAAGACCGAATGGATTAAAGTTAGTTAAAAATTAATGTAGATAGGTTCATTTGAAATGTGTGCTAAGCTTTTACTTCAAGAATAGAAGTGTTTAGTGTTTTATTCAAATGTTTTTAATTCTTTCATTTTATTCTCAATGCAGAAGGAATCTGTCTTGGTTTCAGAACAGCAGGCTTCAAAACTCGATTCCACGAAAGATTTCTCGTGTATGAGGTTTGATAAAACTGAAGTCAGCATTCCATGACGCTTCGAACTTCGTTTCAGATATTTGACACAACGTTTTAGTAAAATGATTTAGTAATTGTAAACTTAAATGTTTAAGTTATATGTTTGGGTGAATGTTTGATCTAATTAAGTTTGCCCCAATATTTGACAGTTTGAAATGACAGATTCAATATTTGCCAATATGGCCGAAGAAGAGGTTGCAGCAATCTAATTAGCATTGGTGCAAGATTATATCATCAAATGATATAATTTTGTATAAATTGTTTCATTAAAAAAAACTGAAATGTAAAAAAGATTATTTACCCAATTAAAGGTGGCAATAGAATTCATTCTGTGTATTCGTACACTTCACATGCAAATAACGTCCTACGAATGTTCAATTTATACTTTGATTCGAGTGTAAAAGATCGAAACCACTTCCAACACGAAAGATCAACTTTTAACATTGGAAGTTCTTAGGTCAAGGTCCTGCCATACCGACAGGATTTTGCGTAACAGTTGTCAAGATTGCTATCTAATTTCAACGGTAGATAAGTGTTAGCTGCATCGTGTAATAGAGATTAAATAATGTGGTTATAATAGATATCGAGAGTCAAATGTCCCCATTATCAAACCAAATTTTGATATATACGTGGAAATTAAATTTCTCTCCAGAAAGGACACTCTATATGCAGAGAAACAAAGACTAGTTTAAAGGAGGAATATCTGGAGAATACATTGGGTGAGGCAACAAATTCTAGTGAAGTAATCCTAAGTTTCTTTCACTGCTTTGGTAATACATAAGCAAATAGTGTCGTATAGGGAAACAACCTTATCAGATCTTTCGCCATACTCTGAGCGTTTGTCCTTAAAATAATTTAAGGACAAATTAAACAATTAATAAATTCTGAGTCTTGATTTTTTTGGTGCTTTACCATGCTTTTTGTTTGTGTAGTGTTATCACCATTTTTAAATCATCGAAACCACTCTTTGGAAATGTATTCGATGGGTCATGTTCTTTATAAATGTTCAACATTTACTCAAAATCTTTTTTAGCTAGACGGATGAAATTTGGTGTATGGATTTACGGCCAAATTTATAGATTTGTGTTAGTTTTGAATGAAATCCATCCATAGGAAGTCTGTCTATCTGTCTGTTCTCAACTTGGAAAATTCAAAATGCTAAGAGGTGGGTAGATAAAATTTATTAAATAAGTTTAGACTCTAAAAATATAGATTCTTATAAAATTTTAAGCCAAACCTGTCAAATGGTTAACCGTTCGTCTGTCGCTATTTTCTTATGTATGCAAACGCAGCAAATAAAAAATGTAATGACTTAAATCAAAGACATTCTGTTATATTGCAACTACAACAATAGTTTTGTGGCGAGTTTTGTTGCCAATAGGGCAGTGAAAAAGGCGTCTAAAATACAAATTCTAATAATAGATTCCCCAAAAATGCTGGATTCCCTCCAAAGATTTATTTTCGTAACTATTATTCATTTGTGCCATGCAATTTCAGAACTATTATTCACTGACTCAAATTCAGAATTTCGAGAAGACCATAAAAGCTAGTTTAAATATATAACTTTTTTACATATTGAGTCCTTTACATGAAAGTATGATTATTAGCAAATCACAAGAACTTCCAAATTGCTTCAGAAATTATTTTTGTGTATCTTTGATATAGAGGCTTAATATTTGTTTCTATTTCTAGGATTTATTAAAAAAACTACGAATTGCAATTTAATTTCAACAAGAATATTAGTGCACTAAGAGCTTCATCTTCAAATTTTTATTGTTTTAAAAATAAATACATTTCAAGAAAGAAAATATAGAACCGAACAGGTGTGTTCCCTTTTAGACTTTCTAGTAGAGTTTTACAACGTGGGAGAATTTATGTTTAGCTTTTTCTTTTAATGATAAGAGTATTTATACTGATACTCTACCTTTACAATGGTGGAGTCGCAACATTTATACGAATCAATAATTCTGTTAATAAAGTCATATTTTAAGTTTCATCTAACTAGCTCATTACATTTTTCTAGTTATTGGGTCCTAGTGTACATTTAGAGAGAATTCCAGTTCACAAATTTCTTTCGAAATTGTATTTTCTGTTCTAGAATTTGGACGTAAAGATAAAATACCAGAATTTATTCAGTCTCTAAGCAAAATCACCTATTTCATTCTTTCAAATTTTATAATAGCAATAAACTAATGTTTTCGAAACCAGTAACAAATATTTTTGATTTTTTTTTTCATAGTAAAAAAAATATCATTTGTTTTTTTATACTAAATGTTGAAGAAAAAAATTCAGAAATATTTGTTATTAGTTGCAAAAAATTTAATTTTTCTGGCTCTTTTTGCAATTTGGAAAATTGAGGCTATTGTGTTTGTTATGAGACAAATGGCAGTTTCAAATAGGATAGACGACTAGTCTATCTGATTTCTTTTAAAATTCTTTTCTATAATCATAGACAAATGTAATTTTATAGAGGGACGAGACTCTTTATTATGTGTTATGCCATGGATGAAAGAATGAGTTCAGTTTCAGGAACTATTTTTTTTAGCGGGTTAAGTTCCACGGCACAAACATTTAACACATGCATATTGAAGAACAAGGCATAGAACAAAAACACACGGCAAGCAAGGACAACACAAGAGACAAGAATGAGGAATCATGGGAAAACATGGCTCTTGATAGGGGGCTCTAGTAGCGCCACCTATGAAGAAAGGAGAAGGCAGTAATTGTAACCGCTACAATTTTAAAATATTATTTACAGAAGGTCAAAAACATACAAAAAAAATTTTTTTTAACGAATATATTACTTTGATTTTGTATTCTAATTTTAAATTTTTTTTATTTTAATAAAAAAGGTGAAAAAAAAGGTGATGTTTTTTATCTATAATGTATTTTTTAAGTGAATAAACGAGTTCAAAGCAAAAGACACAATCGTTTAACCGGCATTAATGTGGTCAAGGAAAATACTGTTTTTCATTTGAATTCTACATTTTATAACTTTATTGTAATCATAATTTCTTTTCTTAAATACATATGCTATAATTTTATCATTCTTTTCTTTTTTATTTGTAAATTTCACAATAAAGAAGTCCGAAATTAGAATATGAATTTTAAAAAATACCCAGGATAATTTTTACATATAAATAATTTATTTAAATTTTTTTTTATAAAACTTCATAAAACTTTATTTAACTTTGTTTGAAGTAGAAGAAAGGCTCATAAAACCACAAGATTTGCATTAAATAGTTGAGAACATGCTTTTCGGGGAATTGAAAAAAGGGTTTCTGCTGTCAAAAAGTTGTCCTCTCATATCTTATCTGTAATTACACCAATTTTATGGTTGTTGAGACAATAAAATTCTAATCAGCTGGCAGTCAAAAATTAAACAAAAGGGCAGTCAAGAACTGCTAATCTATTGCTTTTTAATTGCTCTTCTGGTGTTATCACTCACAGTTTTGCTGACTGACTTCCGTCGTCAATTTTACTGACTGCCGGAAATGCATGACAACGGAACTTATAACCCGCTCAACACGTGATGTGAAGATTACCATCCGAAATATATTTCCGATGTTCAGTTCAATAAACGCAATAAATAAATCTTTAAATAAATCTGTAATACTTGTCAAGATATGATTGATTAACTGCAGAGGTTCGAATCGGAAATTGTAAAACTGTAACCTTAAAACCTATCTGTAATCATTAATTCTAAAGATAATCATTCTTTATCACGGACTTACTACAGCGCAGTTAAATTTGGCTTGTAAATAAGATTAACTAATATTTACAGTTTCAAGCCTATCTCGCGTTGTTGAAAGGAGGATTGGGTCCAGCTAAGACATGGGCATGTTGACTTTCCGGTCGCGTTCTAGGACATGCGTTTGAAGATTATAACAGCACTTCGATTATCCGAGTTGATTGGAATCGTAATCGTTTCAGATAACCAAAAACTAGTTTCAAATCATCAATTCTTTTATCTAATGAGATTTTTCAAAATTGTTTATTTGAAATATAAAAATAAATCCACAAGTATTATGCTTTAACGTTAAAAAAGTGTTTTATATGTTGTCAAATTTCTTTTAAGTAGATTCAAGATTGCTAATGATTTCTTCATTAACTTTGAATTTTCATTCTGATTCTATAAAAGTATTCACGAGAAAAAAAAATTCCGTTCAAGAACTTGGAACACTCCAATATATTTACAGGATATTTGTACATAAAACTATACTGAGAATTTTCATATCCTCATTAAAGCACTTGAGAATAAATGTTTATTTCTACTTTTTATATCGAGTTATAAATATCATCTCCCAGAAATAATCTTTTTTTAAACCTTCGCACCCTAAAAATTGTTTCAAATGCCAATTCCAACATTCTTTTTTATTAAAAAAAATGATTGACTTTATTAAAAAAAACGAGGGGAGGGAGGACACAATTCGAATTTTTAATTCTGGCTCGATTAACAGAGATATTGGTTAATAGAAAGACAAATAATCGAGGTTCTACTGTAATTAATTTAGTTGATTTTAACTGAAAATATTTTTCAATTAAGTTCAATTCCAGTAACTATGAACTAATGTTTAAAGTTACTTGCATAATTCAATTGTGTTCGGATAATTCAATTATTCAGATTAAAAAAAGAACCCCTTTTTTTTTCCTAGTCACTGTTCCTAGTTTCGATTGCACAATATTCCACCATTGCACTTTTTCACATCTAAAAAAATGCTCTAATTATTAAAAATATGTTTCTAAATTCAGATATAGAGCAATGTTTTAGCTTTGAAATAAAAACAACAATAGAATATTTAACAAACAGTAAAAAAAAAATATTATTTCTTAAATTTTATTTTACATTCCAGAGTTTTAAAATTATTAAACTAAAATGCCCAAAATTATTTAACATATATGAAAAATATATATTCAGTATACAGAAATTTTATTAAAATAAACCAAGTTTCTCTAATACTAATTACAAAATGTACGTTTCTATTTTTAAAAAAATACTTATTACAGTTTCAAGGACTCAAAGATGAAATAAAAATTCATTTAAAAAACAATAATAACCCTGTCACTAAATTCGAAACGTTCTGATTTTTTCTTCTTTTTCTGAATTCTTGTGTTAATTTAAATCGACTTAAATTAAATCGTCTAAGAATGGGAACTTTCCATGTAGTTGCCAATTATTTAAAAAGCGACTGTGATAAATTGAGATTCGATAAAATAAATCCTGAAAACACTATCTTCATGACAAGTATCTGGAATCGTTTAAAATACATTCAGTTGAACATCGCTTGTACATTAATTAGGTAATTACAACTGAGTTAGTACTCAATGTAAAAGACAAATTTTTCATGTAAAGAAATTAAGATAGATGTAACATTACTTCTAAATCGGACTACAAGTAATCCTTTGGATTATTTAATGACTTTACTTAACATTATTTATAGCCTAATTTTGTTAAATTCATATAATGTAGATTATTTTATACGCATATTTATATATTTATTTAGCTCATGCATTCATAACTGTTATTGCATAATGTCTTTATTACCAAGAATATTAAATATTACCAAACTGCAGAATGTATTTATAATTAATAAATCTAAAATCTTGAATTGAAATTTTAGTCTTAAAATCACGCCAGTTT
Organism: Argiope aurantia; assembly: GCA_026543865.1. Lineage (NCBI taxonomy): Eukaryota > Metazoa > Arthropoda > Arachnida > Araneae > Araneidae > Argiope > Argiope aurantia. The sequence goes on along the minus strand of JAPMOR010055219.1, from coordinate 662,694 downwards.
AGTTTAGTTTTATTAACGTCCCGTTTGAAGCAACACTAGGGCAATTTTGGGACGGACCTCGTAACTTTGAACCATGGTCAGATGACGAGGACGACACCTGAGCTGGCACCCCCTCTCCACACCACACTACACCAGCGGGAGGACGTTTGGCCAGGACGGATTTAACGTGCAACAGACCCCCTTACACGACGGTCTTCGGTGGAATCGGGTCTCGAACCCGAAACCCTCCGGTTTCGAAGCCGAGACCTTACCACCAGGCCACCGCGGCTCTAAAATCACGCCAGAGAATCTCATAAAGATAATTATAATTTATATATTTTAGTTGCTTTTAGCTACCACCTAATATAGGAATATTAGTTATATTTAATTATCAAACAATAAAGATATTTTATTTTAATTGCTTTACATTTGTGTATATTAAGTTCTCTAATGGATGTTAGTCCCATGACAACACAGTGTTATTAAAAACATAAATATGCGCTTCATTTGTTTTCTTAATTTCTCGGTATTGTAATTACACTTTTTTATTCATCTTTAAATTACGAAAATAATTAACAAAATACTTCTCTTTTAGCCTTCAACAATGGAAGTGAATCACGCAATTAAATATTTGATGAAACAATTGAAAAAATTATAAATTTCAGAACAACAACGTAATATATTGTTGAAAACAAGACGAAAAAAATAATTTTCAAAAATTGCCAAACTTCAGGGAACATTTTTACTACTGTTAAACTATATCAATAAAAGTTAAATTGTTTAAATTTTGAAACGGTGTAACTTTCGATTTTGAATAATATATTTTCATAAGTTATCCCCAAAATTCAATTTAATTTTTAGTTAATTAATATTCGAATCAAGGTATCAAAAATCATTCAGGGATATACATATTTATCTACCAATGTACATAAACTGTAAATTTGGAAGTCCTAAGTCAAACGGTGTACCTTGTGTAACTTAACACACATATATATACGCACAGAGAGACATGCATTTTTCTTTAATATTAGTAGTAGAGAAACAAAATAAATTAGATGAGGGTTTTTTTTATCCGATTTCCTCAAAATCTAAGGACTGTAACTTAAACTATCTGGCTTCGATTTAGTAGCATACTCTTGTTTTAGCTCAAAACATGGTTTCATGGTTTATTCCATAATTACATCCAATTATGTTTTATGTGAGTTAAATTGTAACAATATATAATAAACAGAAATCGTCATCATTATAATAATTCTTGTCTTTAGAATTAACAATATCAGTCGGATACCAAAGAATCTTGTGACGAATAGCTTATAAGTCAGTTAACAGCTACACAACCAGAGCAATTGCTTTTGTATGGTGGTCATGTTACTCGGCTGCAAACCACAAGGTCCAAGGTTCTATCCTCGCTCGTAACAATCCACCACTTTGGTGACCTTGGACGATGAACCTTCAACCTTCGTACAGCTGTTGTGGCGTCATCTACCCGCAACCAAAGTCGCCAGACTCACTTGGCGCAACAGCATCAGCAACCACTCACCTACACACACTTGCCACAACTTGCTACTCAAATGGGTACAGGCACATTAAACTCAACAGCTAATGAACACATCACCACTCAACAGCCATATCGTTCGTCTCACCTCCGACTCACTGGAGGGAGAGTCTGTGGTGAATAGCTTATAAGCCAGTTAACAGCTACGCCACCAGAGCGATTGCTTTTTCATTGTGGTCATGTTACTCGGCTGCGAACTACAAGGTCCCAGGTTCTATCCTCGCTTGTAAAAATCTTCCACAATCTAATGTATTCACTAAAACTTTGCTCTCATATTTTAATTCTTCACTAGCCGTCTTTACAACCAGCTGTTCGTTCATCATATCAACAGCATTAAATTAGTAATTACAGTAAACAATGTTTTTATGAGGCCATAAAAAAGCACTATTTTAAGTTATACCTGCACAATAAATATAGAGCATTCTGATTGGTTAACTACACACACAAAGCGACGTTAGGGATTATGTCAAGTTTTATTTTGCAATATCTCAAAAATGGAGAACGAAAGGCAGGAGGCAGATTATTAATGATGTCATATCTAAATGGAAAGGACTTTTATATGAATTCAGATTTGGCTAAATCGAAACGGGGATTGGGGATGAGAGTCTGGCTCTCTGATTTGCCAATCTTTTTAAATATAATGGTGAATGAAACAGACAATTGTCATAATGATAACACATCCTTAATAATCATAATTATTATTTCATTTCTTCAAAATACTAGATGTCAAATTTTTGTCTGAAATTAATTAGAAATGAGATCACGAAAATAGTTATTCAAAAATATAATACGTAGTTGCACTATACAAAAATAGTCAAATTAAAGAATCAAAAATTGTAAAATATACATTAATCAAACAAAAGCATATTTTTTACCTTTGAGTTGCTGAATATCTTCGAAAAACTGCCCTTTCGATATGCATTAGCCGCCTTTGGCGACCATTTGTATCGACGGGATACATGATTGTGTAACTTCATCTTAATGGTTTCTCTGTAAAAACAGTTTATTTAAACTTCAAATTTCAATAGCTATATAATTCAAACTATTTTAGAAGTTTTCTAAAGTAATTAAACGTTTCCTTAATTTTCTACCTATATCTTTATAGATCTAAATATATCAGAGGAAAGAGTAGCAGTATTTAAAAATGAACGCATTTTAATAATTTTCCGTCGTTATTTGATTCTCAAGTTAAACCTCAATTGTATTTCAAAATTTGTATTAAAGATATCACATAATAAAACCTACTCAACTCTCAGAAATAAACCGAACCTTCATATCTTGATCATTAACAATGAAAGAATATGTTGAAATTAAATATTATCAACAATAGTGAAAAAGATTTAAGCATCAATTCAACAATGAAATATATATATATATATATATATAGCTATCTAGTCCACAAAATATTTTTTAAAATTTTGTATTAAAAATTGAGAAAAATGATGAGTGAAAAAAAAAATTAGGACTACTCAAAAGATTTTTTATTATTTATTTATTGTTTAATTTTATTTACTATTTATTTATATTTATGAAAAGTTTATTAGTTTTAAGTCAAATAATCTGATCTAGAGGGCCAACACAAACATAAACTCATCTTTATTATTAGTAAAGACGTGTGTCTACATATGTATGAATAAATGATATCATTTTTTTCTTAAAACATTTCCTTAATTCATATCTCTAGGTCAATGTGAAAGCAACCACCTAACAAAAGCAGCCGACCTTCCAATGCAAACGACACGTTATGTCTGGATAGAAACATTCCGTTGGGAATTATGCATGGTATTTCCATATCAGCTCTTCTTTTTTTTCACTTTCAAAGAGGCCGCTGCACATCTTTGAAATAAAATTTCTTTGTTTATACTTTATCGAATTGATTCGAAAACTCTTTCCGAGAAATTTGAACTTTTCTTTTTTTTGAATAGTCTAGAGAAAAGTCTAGCGAACAAAGGATAGATGAAACCTGTTTAACCGTTTAAAATCTGCGGTTTCTGTGGTTCTTCGAAGTGAATTCAAATCGGAAGTGAAAAATTTACAAGATGTATGAGAAATTCATCAGCACTCAGAAAATTCACCACATACCGAATAAAATTTATTAATTTGTGATATAGAGATTAAAAAAATCATCATGTTAACATGAAAATAATTAGTTTGGTATACAACCTGTAAACATGCAAATTACTTTTCAGTACAAATAGGACTTACAGTTAACAAATTTGAAAGGAAATAATTTCTAGAGAATAGTTGCTCCCAAAGAAAGGATTATTTTAAAATTTTAATTAATCTTTTTACTAAAAGATTAAGTTAATATTTTTTTACTAAGTAAAGTGATTAATCAAAATTTTAACTTACTTTTTCCCTCTCAATATCTCACAAAATATTTTTTACACTACTTTAATATTCAAAAATAAGTTATTCAGTGTCAACACTTTTATTTCTCTTCAATTTGTTTTTTATTCGTATTCTAAAAGAATTTTCAATATATTTTGCAACAATGTTTTTTTATTGTTTTAGCTACTGGATTTATACGTACGCTCATAGTAAGTATTTTAAATATATTTTTTGTGAATACGCTATCAGTGCAATATAATTAAGAGTAAACTTAAAAAATAAAATAGAGAGCCAATTTAACCAACTGGAGTGATCTCTCCAACATTTTCTCGCCTACACTCTAATAAACTTTTCATGCTAGAGGTCGTCTTACATGGCATTGGCGTACAATGGTAACGAAATATTCACTTTCGGTGAGAATTTAACACTTTTACTGAATCTATCGTGTTATCTTTGGCTAGTAATTTGGCGATAAATCCCTACCTGCATTAGTAGTATCCAAAAATTGAATTTATGTTTTAGATAAGCATTTCTAAACTGATTGAAACAAAAATTTGAAAGAAACCTAAACTTGTAGTTACAAAATCTCGTACTAAATTCACTATATTGAAGTTTTTGCGTTTTTGAATTAGCGCATTTACGTGTTTCTGTAAGTAGAGACCGACAGACAGTCAACCTGTCGTTTGATTTTGCTCAAAATTTGACAGGTATCTACACTATAGATGTTAAATCTGTGTACCGAATTTTATCTATCTAGTTCTCTTTATTTTGTAATTATCGTGTTAATTTATATTCGAACAGTCGGACAGATGAACTTTCTCGGAGCAGATTATACTAAAAATTTGAAAGAAATATGCAAATTTGGTATAAGGATCGTTTACCGAATTTCAGTCGTTTATCTCAAAGGGCTTTTGAGTTATCTTTGCCATAGACAGACGTTTTTCCAAAAATGTGTTTTTCGAACTCTGGGAAGGAGGGGGAAGGAAACGTAGAAATCCGTCAAAATCTCGAGTTCGAATTCTTTGACGATTATTATACTTTCTTTATACTACGTAAACTAGAAAGTAAAAAGTTGATAGATAACTCTCAAATATTATAATGTTTCCATGATATAAGATTTTTAAAAATTAATTGTAATTTTAACCAATTTCTTTAATAACATGGAAAGATTTTTTCGCACAAAACTCTTTCTGAGATTAATTTAAAATTCTGAAATTCAACTTTTTAGTGATTTCAGTTTTAATATCATGCAATTTTTTTCTCTAATTTTTATACATTTTTTGAATATTTTATATATATTTGACAATACTTTTCTTTAGTTTAATAACTGTATTTATACTCACACGCGTGTTACAATGATGTGAAACATAGTTATAATTGTGAGTAAAGTTTTAAAATAATGTAAAAATAGATAAATAATCCCTAAAATATTGTCACGTAGAACTATAGTATAGAACTCAATGACACACACAAGAGGTAGAGCTAAACCAATTTATTAACACTAAAGCTACCACGAGCGGGTCATTTGACCCGCTTCCAATGGCAATTCCAATGTATCGGTGAAATGCCGGTAGGTTTAGTGTTAACTGAACTCAGAACTGAGAATACAGTAACTGACAAATCTTCTGCTTTTATTCAAGCAGAGAAATTCCAGAATACTCTTCTGGAATCAGTAAGAAAAGTCCAGAACACTTGTCTGGCAAACGAAAGAAATGTCCAGTATCTTCTGGAACATGAAATAAAGGAAAACATAAAATCAAGGAATTAAGTATTTACATATACTATTAATCGCATTGTCTCTAGCGGGATTCGAACCCAGGTCTCTTGATCACGAGACCAGTGCCATGACCATTCGACCATGGAGATTCGACTGCTTGTCTTCAATGCGGCAGTATTACAAAGTTACGTTGCTTCTGACTGTCGCAGAATCTCCTTATTTTTTGTGCATATTATTTAATAATTTAATTTCCAAAATTAAAGCACGAAATCATTTTTGATTCCGTTGCTATAATTTTATAAAAACAAGTATTAAAATTATTATTTTTTTTGATAAAAGTAAACCGGTTATGATTATAGTGATAGAGATATTTTAATTTAATTATTTTTAATCAATAAAATATCGAATATTTGCCATAATATAAGTACATTAATTAAGGTTCTTAAACTCATTAATCGTTCATAGAAATAAACTTCGTCGTTAAGTAACAAGAAGTCAAATGTAAAATTAAGTCAAATGTAATTAATTTAATACAAGTAAGAACCGAGAAACAGATTTCTAAAATGGCATAAAAACAACGTATTTAAGTCAAATAGCACTTACCTACATTACTTTGTTAGTTTTATAACTCAAATTTGTCCATCATAGAAATATGCTGATTTTTATTCAGTTTTAATTGTCCTTGTTTATTTTATTACTAAAAAATGTTTATTTCAAGATATGTTTAAATACAATATTTTTATATCACATTATATTTGCTTTATTTTGCTCCTAGACAGTATTGCCTCTTACAAATCTAAACACAAATATTTACGTCACAACTTTAAATTCACTTAAATAACGGCTTTTACTAAAAAAAATATTGCCATGGGCCTTTCTTTTACATAATTAAACATATTAATAATAATTATTTAGGAAATAACACAATTCATCTAAATATATATTTTCAGAATAACATATGCAAATTCCATAGCCTTTGACAGCCATAGACTTGATGAGGCCCTAAGCTACTTTAGATATGATGCCCTACATAATTTCATTTAAATATTGCATTTAGTATTGCAATACTAAATGCTGTATTACAACATTGCATACTATATTGCATGTAGTGTAAATACAGTATATTACAGTATGGAATAATAAGGCACAGTCGTAGCGATATGGACCCTATACGGGTGCCTGCAATTCACAATTTCGGAATAGCTCTATTGAAAGACAGATATAGATTTTTTTGTATCTTATTTTTTATGATATTTTAAATAGCTAAGGAAGAAGGAGGTACATCGACTGGATAACTAAGTCCACATTTCAGGACTCGATCTCATCAAAGATCTAGTGGTACTAAAATTAATTAAATCCAGTAGAATTTAAAATCCTTCTTCTTACGTGATGTGGAATTTTGCAGAAAGGATTACTGATATAGATGTTTATATCATGGTACGACCACGATTTAAGGATTTAAAAATACCTTTATACTTTCTTGTTTACGATGAATACATAACGTTTTACAATCGTCAAAAGATTCGATCTGTAGATTTTGACATATATCCATGTTTCACACTTTCCTGAGTCTGAGAAACACATTTTTTGGAATTACATCAGTCTGCTCGTGAAAATGAAAGCTTAAAAACGATTTCAAATAGACGGATTTACTTTTTTATTTAGTATTTAAACTAAATTTGATTATCTTTTAATCAAATTTGGAACTAAATCAATTTAACTAATTGCACATTTTAAGACGGGGCAAAATTAAGAAAATATAAATTAGTTATAGAATCGTAAATTTCACATTTTATTAACTTTTTTGGCTGGATTACAGCAAAGATTAATAAACGGAGGTCCGCCGATTCATCATATTCTCACTTCAGTTCGAAGTTATTGCTAATATTTTCTTTCAGTTCTTATTTTTGTTTTGTAAATCCCATTGGTTTTTTTTATGTTCATTATTTATTTCAAACCGATTTAGTAATTACGGATTTTGATTTGAAAGTTTGTAAACATTAAGGACAGAGAAGAAACCACTGCAAGGCATTAAAACTTTTAATATTATTATAAATTTACCTCTAAAATATGCTACAGGACATATGCTACATTTTAAAGGACAACGGACCGTTTAGACGAGCACCTCTTCTAGTAAATAAATAAAACCATATTGTTACAGTTTTCTTTTACAACCGCAGTTTTTTCAGGCTTTCGTTATCTTTTTTAGTGAGGTCTATAAATCCAATTTTCTTTTCTACTCTCAGCAAATATTTGAGCAGGGAAGTTTCTAAAATACGGAAGAAACTATAAACTTCCCCTTTGGCTTAATTACTAGCTGTTGAGTATTATCTGCAGGCTGCTTCGGTGATTTCATCACAATACTAAATAGGTGGAAAAACTCTCCGGGGAGCTGGGTTCCTTTTCTTCGTTTGGCATCTGGCCCTGCTAAATCCTTCCGTTGTAAATGATTAAAAAGATCTGATTCAACTTTCATTGCAAAAGAAAGTGAAGAAAATGAAGTGCGATTCTGGATAATTAAGCTCAACAATTTCACATAAGAAAGAATGATGCTTCTGAATGCAGAGTCTGGCAAAGCTTGAGTAGAAAAACGCACTACAAAGTTTTCCTCGGTTAATTTAAATTCAAGTTATTCACTGTTTTAGTTCATTAATTGCGTAATAGCAGCATTTAATTAAATGCATTAAAGGGATTCATAGTATATTTAAATAATATTAAGAGCAATATACAGTTTCATGCGTGTTACTGTTCTGTATGCAAAATAAATCGAGACAATTTTTATAAAAATTTAAATTCGAGAACTACGTTTCAAACCTCCTTGAGTCAGAGAAACACATTTTTACTTTTAAGTCTTCGTCGTATAGAGAAAGAGTTGTGATCGTTAAAAAAATTCGAGCTAAACTGCAAATTGACAAATTTCCTTTTTTTTTTTTTTTCTTTTTACCTTCCTCAGTTCGAAAAACAAATTTTTGGAAAATGTCCATCTGTCTATCTGTGTCAAAAATAAATTAAAAACGCTTTGAGTTAGACGGATGAAATATGGGATACAATCTTTACACTAAGTTTGTAGATTTCTATAAAATTCTTAGTAAAATCTTATCAGAGAAAGTCCGTCTGGCCGGCTGTTCGAATATAATTTAACACGATAACTACAAAACGAAGAGATCTAGATAGATATAATTCGATGCACATACTTAACATCTATAATATAGACAATATCAAATTTCGAACTAAATCCAACAAGGGATTGATCATCTGTCGGTCTGTTGGTCTATTCTTTCAGAAGTACGTAAACATAATAACTCATAAATACAACGACTTAAATATATCAAATTTGGTATGGGACTACAAGTGTAGTTTTGTGTCAAAATTTTGCTTTAATCGGCTAGAAAAACCTCATTTAAAGCACAGATTCGATTCGGTAATATTATTAGCTTTACCAGAGAATAATCATCTAAAAACTCGCCAAAGATTCAGTAAATTCGTGCCAAACGTTAATATTTCTTAACTATTTTATGCGAATGACATGTAAGGTGTTTCCTAAGATAACACTTTTAGTAAAAGGTACGCAAGAAAGTTTTTAGAAACTATTCTAGCTGATTGAATTATGTCTGCTTTGCTGTGAACACAGTAACTCAAAAAATCTTTGAGCCATGCGGATTAAATCTGATACACAAATTTAACACTACATTTGTAGAGTTCGATCAGATTTTCAGCAAAATACATACACAGATTTTGTCTGCCAGTTGATCGAATACATGTGAATTCGATAGCAAAACTTAAAGAGCTAGCTAGAAAGAAAAAATTGGTGCACAGATTTAGTATCTAAAATGTTGATCTCCATCAAATTTTGAATCAAACCCACTGAAGAGTTGCCCGTGTTGGTCTGTATCTTTGCAGACTCGAGTACTCAAAACCTAACGGTTTAATGAAATGAATTTTGAATGGTGATAATTTTACTGAAATTTAATTCGCTAAAAGAGACGTCTAGAATGTATATTCAGTCGTTTTCCACTATTCTACGAAGCACAAAACTTTTTCTTTTATTTTTGAAAATAAAAATGTGAGTACTTGCGGCTTTCCGACCTTATTCAAAATTTACAATTTTATATGATAGAATCTTTATTCGAAAATATGCGAGAAAATTTCTGGAAGACGATCTTCTTTCTTCAAAGTGGCAAGTGAATATGCAAAGGTTAAGTGACTGTTTTTGCCGAATGTATCCTTTCTGCAGCGCTTTATTTTAAAATAGAACAAATCTTCTACCGTTCGATGAAATTGTGAAAGGAAGTGAAATGAATTTAAGCTATGAAAATAAAAATAATAAAAGTGATTTGAATTTCTAATTCAAAATATTGTAGCATTATCGTATTTTAAGTTTGAAATTCTTCTGTATTTATATTATTTTTATAAATTTTCTTTTAATAATAGCAATAATAATCTTCATATAAAAATGTTTTTATTATCGTCACAATATGCGTGAGTATGAAAATAATAGCTAAAATAGTAAAAAGGTGCAAACTTAAAATGTATCTAAAATATTTTTAAGAATTTACTGAAATTTGAGAAAAAAAAATCTATGCGGAAATAATATTAAAGATACTAGAAAAACTAATTTTACCAATCTTAAATTGGTGCAAAAATAGTTTTTTGAAAAGAAAAGTAAAAAAGAAAAAAAAAAGTGTCATTAATTTTGAATTAATTTTTTTTTAAATATTAGGAAAAAACTTTTTCTTAGTGATAACCTACAATCCAAGAATAAATTATGTTTTACATGGTAGTTCCAGGTCTAACGGTCTGCCTTGTACTTCATTTTGAATAATTTTTCTATCAAGCACATCGAATTTTGAAATTTAACGATATATCTAACCTTAAATTGTTATCTATCACGTTAAAAAGGATAGATAAATAAATCCTGCTAGATACATGAAAAGAATAGAAAATACAGATAAAAGTTATGAAAGCTAAAATCTACGTGCTTCAAAGAGCAAAACTATAGAACTGTGAAAATTATTTAACCAAATATAGCAAGCACATATACGTTCTTAGTGTCAGCAATTCAATTTCGCTTTCTACCGATTTTGCAAGTGAAAACGACACTTTGTCAATCACGCGTCACCTCGTTCTCAACCTCACACTCAGATAAAGCGAATTCAAAAATAAATTTATCACAAACTCTTAAGCAATGTATTTTGCGACCGAGTCAGGCAACCCTCTTATCAGTGGGTGGAAAAGCTACTCGAAGACGAAGCTTGTTTTGGTCCTGTATTCCTTTTGTCGGCAAAAAAGCTACCTCCACCTGAGCTCTTGAGATTGAGGACTTGGGAAAACGCATCCCAGTTTAGGCTTGGTTTATCTGCCGGAGCTGACTTCGATTTCTTTATCGATGTTTTATAGCGGGCATTTCGGGTACAAAGTTCGATGGTAGACGTGATATGTCATCGTATCAATGACATCGTCTCAGTGGTTTCCAGTGAAAATACAGAATTATTTAAAATGAAGTATCATATTTAAAACATTCATTTCTAATGAACGACAATCGATAGAGACATACGATTCCTCACTAGAAAGAAGAAAGTCCAAAGGTTTATTTTATGATTTCGGATAATTAAAGCAAAAGCAGTATCGTTGCTAATTACTTTCTCATAAATACTTAGTATAGAGAAAATATAATAATCGCCAAAAAAAAAATCGAATTCGAGATTTTAACAAATCTACACGTTTTAGATTTCACTGAGTACGAAAAACACATTTTTGGTAAGTGCCCATCTGTCTGTCTGTCTGTGAGATAACATAATATAAAATAGTTTTGAACTACACGGTTGAAATTTGTTATACGAACTCTTTACAAGAAATGTGCAGATTTCTATCTAATTTTGAGTAAAATTTGTTCAAAGTAAGTCCGTCTGTTCGATTATAAATTAATGCGATAATTACAAAACAAAGACATCAAGATACATAAGATTCAGTACACAGATTTAATATCTATGGTGTAGACACCTGTTAAATGTTGAGCCAATCCAACAAGGAATTGACCGCCTGTCAGTCCGTACTTTTAGAAGCTCATAAAGGTGATAATTCAAAAACGCAAAAATTTAAATATATTGAATATAATATGGAATTTTTTTATTATAAGTGTAGTTTTGTGTAAAATATTTGTTTTTAATGGGTTGAGAAAAACGTGTCTAAAAGACAAATTCGATGTTTGGATACTATTAATCGCATGTCAGGTGATTAATCGTGAAATCACTCGCCAAGGATGACACGATAGATTCAGTAAGAATGTTAAATTCGCGCCCAAAGTTAATATTTCGTGACTATTGTACACCGATGCTATGTAAGGAGTTCTCTGGCGTGACAAGTTTATTAGATAGAATGCAAGAAAGTTAAGAGGAGACTATTCCTTTGGTTTACATTAAAAAAAACCGACGTCTCAAGAAAATTTACTTTGTGTGTTAACGTATATAAAGATTGAATCTACCATTGCAATACAGCGTACATTTCATGTTCAACAAAGAATCGCCATATCATAAATAGATTTACAGTCTGTACCAGAAATTTGCAGAAGTTAGTTGCATATTTAGAAGGGAAAAGTACTGATCAGATGAATATATTGAGTATAACCATACTGCGTTAGAACGTAGATCTGTATGTGAGAATATATAAAATAAGTACATTTAGAATATATGTCGGCTGTTATTGAAGATCAAAGAGATCAATCCAATAATATATTCAATAATAGGTTCAATATCCAGTCTAGTTACTTCAGATGTAATAAGAACTGAACGTCCTATTCGACTTTGTTGCATAATAAATGTTGCTCGTGTTGAATGCATGAAATAAAACTTTGAACTTTCTTCTATTCAGTGATATATCGCACGTGTCTTTATCTATTAACATTCATTAAGTACAACCGTAACTTTTAAATAACTTGCATCGCTGTGGAAATGTTTTCATGACCAACATATACATCAGGTGCATGTTTATAAGTGAGCAACAGATCGATTGCTGTCTTTCTCTTAATAAACGTTTAAGGTAAATAAGATGGAGGAAATATTATATTACTGTTGTAGCAGTATTAATTGATATTATTTTATTGATAGTATATTACTGAAATTCTAATAAAATAATTCATAAATTGAGTGTGTAATAGTTTTCGTTCATTTGATTATACAGTTAATGAATTTCATAATTTTCTTAAATTGTTAAGTCCATTTCTTGGTATATTTATTTCTTTTCAGGAGAATCTAAATATAAAAATTTCATAATAATCGGTTTATTTGCTCAATGACTTCTAATAATTTACCACCTCGCAATTCAGAAACGACTAAGCTAGAGCTTGTTTTTTATATTTCTATATATTACTTATTTCTAGGGATAAATTATCATATTTTTAATTGAATAGTAACAAACATATTTACTAAGTCGCATCAAAACTGATCCCGCTTACATGTCTACAACATT
>JAPMOR010055219.1:623459-642370 GCA_026543865.1 Argiope aurantia | reverse complement strand
ACACACACACACACACACACACACACACACACACACACACACACACATTGAGCTTTATTATAAGTATAGATTTTTCTAAATGTTTTAATTTAACTTTACTTGTTTTATGTTTACTTGTTATGTTTGGTTTGCTTTATGTTCTTTGAGGTTATCAGGGAATATGTGAGAAATTAGTTCCATCTTTAAAAACAAAATAGCACATCATCCATCCTTGCGAACCATAATTCAGCAAACAATCGTCCATGAATTCTTATTCCCTCTTAAAAATCATGAAAATGTTAAGGCAGGATAGAAAATCTCTTTGTGATTACAGGATGTATGTGAAAAAATCAATTAACCTTTGCCCCATCTTTTCAAAAACAAAGCCATTCAAATAAAATGAAATCAATAAAAAAAAATATGCAAATTATGATATTTCCCAAACATCGTTATGAGTTCCTGATACAATAAGAATATATAAAAAGGATAGAAAGAATGAATTGTTTATGCACGTTTCTAGAAGGAAAACCGAATGAGCTCTAAAAGAAGTAGTTCACATCACTTTAAGAAAATAATTTCTTTTTCTTTCGATGTCGTATAAAAGACTAGCAGGAGTGGTTTCCCCCAAACATTTTTGCATATTATCTTATAAAGATGATACTCTTCCTTCACTTGCGCATAAAATTTTTTGGGTAAGGACACGAATTTTGTACTGCTTTGGCGAACAATTGTTACGAAATACAGATATTTGACAAGAGTCTAGTGTTTTTACTGAATTTACAGTGCAATCCATGGCGTTTTTTTTATGCGATTAATACTTGGTAAGTGGTTAATTGAACCTCAAAATCAAATTTGTGCTTTAGACGGATTTTTTTCAAATAGCTAACTGCTAATAAAATCTGACAAAGAATTACAATTGTATTTATAAGATCATGTACCAAATTTCATATATCTAAGTCATCGAGTCTTAGAGTCATCTCGTTTACACTCTTTGGAAGTGCAGATCAACAGACTATCATTCCCTTGACGAATTTATTTCTAAATTCATAGATACTTAGATGTTAAATCTGTGTACTATATTTTGTACATGTACCTCTCTTCAGGATGTAATTATGGTGTTAATTTATATTCAGATAATCGGATGGATAGACATTCACTGGATGGATTTCATTCAAAAATTGACAGAGATCTACAAATACGGTATAAAAGCCATATTTCAAATTTAGTGATATCTGGGACCTAAAGATTCGCCAAAATCTAGAGTTCACATTTTTTGACGATTACAATACTTTTTCTATATTCGTATAGAATATAGAAGATTTCGTTAGAAAGTAATAAAAAGTTATACAAAGGAATTATTTAGTATTGTAGTTTCTTACACATTTTACAAATGGTTAACGAAGTTTAAAAGCATTTTGAACATTATTTAATTTTTTTTTCAAAAACTTGACAGGAATCAGCCACATTGGAGCCCAACTTCATTCTTCGTTCTAAGTTCTGCATGAATTACTTTTGGATATAGAATGAAAACTAGCTTTTAATATTCAGTCAGAATAGAGGATTGAATTATTACTGAAGTGCACAATAAGTTTGCTGATTCGAGTATACTTAAGACAGATGCGCTAGAATAGGTTCTCAAAATTTGGTTCTACATAAGTAGAATACCGAAGAATTAAATTTGAGTCGGAGATAAAGGAAGGTTATTTTACATTATTGTGTATGAAACCTAGTCGGTATCAAAGGAAAACAATTTAAACTGAATGACAACGTATCAAGGTGACGACTTATTGAGGTTTTATTATATAATTAATAATAATGCGTCAGTGATGTACCATTACTAGTAAGTGATCGTAAGTTGAAAACCCCTGCATTTATCTGAAGTTAACTCAGATCATAATAACGATGGAAAAGCCCTGGTGTTTTATGTCAATCTTTGACATAAGCTGGATTTTTTGCGTTGGAAAATGCTCTGGTGGTTGCTGGTCTTTTACACTCGATTGAAAAAAAGTTTATAACATACGTAACGAATCATTCATTTTGTGGGCATATTGTCACAGGACATGGTTCATTTTGTGCCATTAGGCAGGGAAATAATCATTCGTTCATTCCATCTTATTTTTTAAATTTAAAAATTGGAACAACACATTATTATCATTGCTGTAGTGTCCTTCGCCGTCAGCTAGCCCATTAAAACCATCAGTAGTTGGATTAAATTTAAAAGAGTCAAATAATCGTCGTGTAGAAGAAACATTTGTCTCTGCAACTGACGAATCATTTGATTCGACAGTTTAAATCGTGGTACCACACATCGTGTAGTGCTGGTTTAGCGACAAACATTGCTGCTAAACATCTTTTTTTAATGTTGTACTTATTTCCATATCAATGACTTTACTCAGATGGGGGGGGGGAGTAACCAGTAGATTGTCCTTCCTTTTCTCGTTAGAATATCATTTGCACGATAATTTATCCACTAATTAATTCTTGTTGATACGAATCAATTGTTCTAATTTATTCTAAGAAAGCGACCCTGTTTCATTCTCATCCATCAGGAATTAACAGGATTCGTTGCATAGGATCCATTCACTCTCTTTTCAAATGTTACATTGTTCTAATGAACTGTATCGCTGAAAATAGCAAAACATTGACCTTACACATTTGGAATTTGAACTGTCTGACCATTTGACGCATTAATAAAATAAACCAATTAAAAATTATATTTATTCTGTAGCATCTCAATGTTAAATTATTTTAATTTATACATCAATTAAAAGATATTGATAATCCGGAATTCTGGTTCTGAACTTGTAACCTTTCCTTTAAACTTTTATCAGTTTAAAACTAAAAAATAAAAGTGGAATTTCAGTTTTTTTTTCCTCTCTTTGGTTTACATTTTAATTGACTTCCATATTAAAAATTTCTAATTAACTGAATTTTTAATTAAAAATTTCTCAATAATTATTATTTAAAATTGAAAAATGGCCCATAAATTTGGATGAAAGTTGAGAACTTTTGCATAGAATTTGGAATGTACAAAAATTTTTACAGCAAGTAATACGTTTTTTATAACCAAAACGAATATAGCCTTTTAGTCGAATCATCATTAAAAGCAACAAAACATAAAAAAATACTTAACAGCAATTTTATTGGTTAAAGTTGTGTTAAGTTGGTCGATTAAAATACACTTTAGGATCTGAACTCGTATATGTTTCCATATAAGAAGTGGAGAAAGGAGGTAAA
Organism: Argiope aurantia; assembly: GCA_026543865.1. Taxonomy (NCBI): domain Eukaryota; kingdom Metazoa; phylum Arthropoda; class Arachnida; order Araneae; family Araneidae; genus Argiope; species Argiope aurantia. The sequence continues at coordinate 639,154 of JAPMOR010055219.1, read as the reverse complement.
AGTTGAAACACCAATTCTTCGCGTTTGAAATAAACATTTATTCTAAGAGGAAAATATTAAATTAAAAAAGGTTGTAGATATCAAACAGGAATATAAAATGGTTGTCGGAGGCTTTGATAGCTTAATTAGACCAACAGTAATTTTTTTAAGACATGCAAATTTGGGAAAATATTTTCATTTTTAATTGGGGCAAATTTTTTTGAAATTTTATTTAAGTACTTTTTATATGGAAGAGAATAATCTCGAAGTCATAAATAATAAAACTGGATTTCATATAAGAATTCTATATTTTTATTTAACGAAAAATTAAAAGAAAAAATAGTTTAAGTAATATTCGTTAAATTGTATGTTAAGCATAAATAATACATTGATATACGTCATAAGGCACTCACAATTAGAGTTAATACCCCGTGGGCACTATAAGCTTATAAACCAGAATTCAACGGATTAATTAGCGAATTGTCGCATCACATGGGAGTATGATAATGATAGGCATTTGAGTTACCATCATTACGAAAGACGGACTGTATACCCTGGTGGAGAGATTGGGTCGTGACCACTGGCGATCCGTTTGATTCCCTTGATACTTTTAATTTCAGTGATATCAACAATCATATAGATTTTCAGGCTGCTTTGGTGTGGCAGAGGCAGTTCATTTGTGGTTGAAGTTAGAGTAAACAAATGTTGCAATTCAAAATTTAATAGCAACTAGTGGCGACCTAGAGTTCGCTAGAAATATGGGTTAGATTTGATTTTAGATCAATCGTTTAGATATAATTTAATGTTCTTGGTTTCGCCAAATAGTTTAACGTCTAAGACTTGCTATTTTATTTCTCTTGCATAAGTTCTGTTCATTGTGTACATGAATCTTTTTTATGGAGTATCATAGAAAGGTCCATGATTATTATAAAAGGTTTTATCACCCCATTGTAACATAGCGCAATTAAAAACGTGTCTATTATCTAAATTTCGTGTTATTGTAGCTACAATTTTTCATTTGCTCTGTAAACTACACAGACATCAGAATATAGAATGATTCTTCTTTAACTTTCAGCAATGGAAGAAACCACGTGATTCAATATTTGATAAAATAATGAAAACAGTTTGAATTTCAGGATAAAGTAATTTGTTGTTGAAAATTAGACAAAAAATATTTTTTTTTTAAATTGGCAAAATTCAGAAAATGTTCGCACGAACATTAAATTGGTATTATTGAAAGACAAGTTATCTTATTTTGAAATTTTGTGAAATGTATTTTTGTGCAATAATATTTTCGAAAGTTCTCATGGCAAAACACCTAAACTCCACCTAATTTTTAATGAATTAAAATTTCAAAAACTTGCTCAGAAGGTACACATTTCCCCAGTCCTAATTGTTATGGCCCACGTTTGGTAGCTTTAGATCAAATGGCATGTAGATGTGTCAAATGTGTGTGCACGTATGTGGCTTGTAGAACGCCAACACATGCACACACACATTCATCTTTATTATTAGCAGTAAGTTGAACTAAAAAACAAATAACAATACTATTTATTGAACAAAAGTTCCATTATAATTATACCTTCAGACAATCACGCCATGGTTCATCTAATGGTAAAATTGGTCTTGACCATTAAATAAATATTCAGCACTGAAACGATGGATAGTATCTCACGACAGTAATAGTACAATTAACAGATATTAATAATGAAATAGAATTCAAACAACGATTCAACCAAATTCTTTCACAACTTGAAGGAATTTTTACTTCGGATAATTGCTTTGGAATACAATTTAAAATGACGACGAAATAATGACATTTATTTTCGTTTTCGGTTTCAGAAACTAACGTTTTCCCAATAAGAATTAATTTCGCTCCAACTTTTAAATCTGTCCGGAAATGACACGTGACATTAAAATCCCAGGCGTCTGAGTTAAAACATTGATTTTATCCACGCACCCCTCATCGAACTATCGAAATCTCCGTATATTCGATAACACCCTGATACCTTCGAAGTTCTTTCTTGTTATTGCAACTACAGAGAAAATGGAGTTTCAGGCGTTAAGTGCTCTGACAATATACCCCAACAAGAAACACTGACAAAAATCCGGGAGGGATTGTGTTGACACAAGATAAAAACAAAGACACTATCTTTACGTTTCTTTTCTTTTACATTTTCCCTCCACTTTTTCTTTCGTTAAGTAACATATCCAGTATCATTTCCGCTAATTTCCTCGAATGGAGTTTCTGAAATACAATTCGATTTGGATCTGAATTTTATAAATATAAACAAATTTGAATTGCAAGACAAGACTTTCTTAAAAATTAAGCTGAAGGCTTACATTAAGGTAATATTTTACAATATGTTGAAACATAGTTTGATTAGCGTCGTGGTTTGAAACGACATGAAAGGAATTTTTTTTGGATAAATCTATGTTGGAATAGAATTCATAATTTAAAGTAGACCTAGTCACTTATTATCCGAATCTCCAAATATCAAATAGTATTAGTTGAAAGACTTTTTATTCCTATCAAAGAATTAAAACTCCAAAAAACATTAGTTTAGTTTCGCTTGATTGATGTCTCATTTTGCATTTTTTCTTTAGAAACAAATCTTTTAAATTTGTATGTTAATCAGTCATATAAAAAGCATACCGTCTTTCAGGTACCATACCTTATCAATGTAAATTAGACATTTGATCCAAGACAACAAATTCTCTCAAATAATAATTCTCTCAAAGAAATGTAAAATTTAATTAAGTTTCAAAAATTCTTATTTTGAAGTTATGCATACAGGAATTTTCTTGACGAATTTCGTAAATTTGAAATATGATCAGTAGTGGAGTGTATTGACCAAAGTAAGTGAAGCAGTGCTTTATTAAGCAGTTTGTTTTTGGAATGCACTGTTGTTCTATACTTCAATTTCTCTAAAAAAACTTCAAAAGTACGATTTCGCTGCTATTTATTGGTAAAGATGAGAAGAAGAATAAATTTTGAAAGGAAATTTCTTTCCTTCAGTATTTCTGGCTTTCCAGATGATCATAGAATCGATGAAAAAAATGAAATGTTTTAAAAAAAGTAGGCGACGAATGCTTCAACGCAGCAATTTGCTGCTTTGCTATTGCTTCAGATGAATTTATATTTATTAAGTAATTTTCTCTCCAGCTAATATCAATCACGTGACTTTCGTATCTATGCAGTGCTTCTGCCATTCCCTCCAATCGTGGGGGCAATGAAAAGTTGCATGTTTAAACTGGGCACAATATTCATATTTCATTTAGTCATGTCGTAATAAGTCTTATTGAGATCGTGCCAGACGATTATGTAATACTCTCGCTCACATTGAACACGCGACATTTTAGAGCAGCAGCTGCGGTGAATGGACACTTGAACGTAGAGAACAGAAAAAAATAAGAACATTTTACAATTCCGCCATTATAAATTAGTAATTCAGAAACTTTTGTGAATCTTTCATTTTTATTTAAGGAACGAATGTGAACTTCTTTTTATTTAATTCATTGGGCTGCTTTTAATGATGACATCTACATTCGAAACAACGCGTTCTATTGTAAAAAGAACTTGTTTCTTCATGTATGAATTTCACTTAATGTTCATCTTATGATTTTAGAATCACCTGCGTATAAAGGAATGCCAATATCTCAATATATAACGGAGTTCAAGTAACACATTTTATTAACATGTCTTTAATAAAACATGTTATTTTTTTCATAGAAGTTTGTTAAATCTTATGTTAAGATGCTGTCTGGAATTACAGAACATATAATTTAGTGACTTTTATAAATATCAATTATTCAGCACACAACTTGCAAAGAAATAACAAGACAAAAATTTAGACATTCTGCAATACAAGACAGTACAGATTATGAGGTCTCTCATTTAAAAGGATGTCTGATTTGGTTCTACATTTTTAACATGTTAGCGATTTATTTTCAGATTAACATTTTTTATAAATTTATGAATATGTATTTATGAATATATAATATGTGTATATACATAATATGCATATATGCATGTAAGCGTAATTTTTGAAGCAGAATGCAATTTCGAAGACAGTGAAGAGACTTTAGATTTTTTAAACTTTGTTTTATTGCATCCCGGGAGGAACGAATTAAGAACAAGCAGAAGCGACGAGCACAACACAGAACGACACAACACGAAATGAGAACAAGCCGATGAAAATTTTATCCCTGTGAATATATACTGTGAGATTTTATTAGGGATTTCTATCACGTGTCAATTACAAGTGTGGGAATCATAGGGATCTTTTAAAAGAATGTGTTTAGCTAGAATTTTATCCCTTCAGTCGGAGTGTGGGAACAGCTGACTAAAGCGTTTTCACAGATCTTTTATTGCCTTAATTAAATAGAAAAAATGGAATGAAATCAGGAAATAAGAGAATATTTTAGAATGAAGATAATATGGGTTAAGCTTAAATTAGATTTAATTAAGTTTTAGATTTTATAATATCATTACATACATATAATATTATGAACATATATATGTATATATTTTTACGAATATGTATTTGTATTCATTTATCTAGTCTTCCCTGCATTCTGTATTATTGAAACAGATATTGGTTTTATAAAATATATATTAATTAAATGTAACTAATCATATAGAAATTTGCTCAATTTTACTTGAAAAAGTTTAATATTACCTCAAAATTGTATCATTTACAGAATATTTTTTATGTAAATTATTTATTTGGCAACTAGGAGCATATATTTTTTTGATCGATTTGTTTTTTCCTCTTTTAAGTAAGTAACCTAGGTGTCTTCCTTTTTGGAAATCTGCCACAGAGCAGACAAAAACTAGTCTTCCAGAAATGAAATCAAGCTTTTTATATTGCCGCATTGAGAAGAGTCGACTGCCTCTTCATGGCCGAATGGTCATAGCATTGGGCTCTTACTTAAGAGATCGCAAGTTCGAATCCCGCAAGAGATATTGCGATTGTTTGTATAAGTATTTAATTCTTTGATTTTATGTTTTCCTTTATTTCATGTTCCAGAAGATTCTGGACATTTCCTTAGTTTACCAGATTAGTATTCTGGACTTTTCTTACTGTCTCCAGAAGGGTATTCTGGAACTTTTCCTGCTTGTATAAAAGCAGAAGATTTGTCAGTCACTGTTTTCTGAGTTGAGTTAATAAATTGGTTTAGCTTTACTTCTTGAGTGCGTCATTGAGTTCCACACTAGAGTACCTACGTGACAATATCTTCAGACAAATTGCAAGTCTTTATTCTGAAATTCATCCTATCCTCATTTTTTAAAAAATAGAAAAAAAACTTAAATGGATAGAGAAATATAAAAAGACCCAAGAAAGCATATCTGTAAGTGTAGGGTGATAAAGAAAAAAAAATCGAAGTATAATATTAATTAAAAAAAGCAAATAAATAAATAAACAGTAATAAATATTTAGCATACTTCTTTAATCCAAATAAAAATGAATGGATTTATTTAAAGAATTAATGAAAATTACCACAATGTTGCTATATTTAAAAAAGTCGATTACATAGAAAACATATAGAAAGTTTTTTAATAGATATTTCATAACCAACAACCACAAATGGGAAAGAAGAAGCCAAAATTCTTGTAAAAACAATGTTCTAAATACCAAATTATTGATAACTAGAGCAATAAAAATCATGAAACGCATTCCATAGTTGATTGCACTTTCTCCATATTTTTTAATATAAATAATACCATTTATTAAAATTTTTCTAATAAGTGATTTTCTAATAAGGTCAACATTGATTTAAACAGCAGTATCAAGCCATTCAAACCTGGACAATTCAAAATTAATCTCTTACTGATATTTTATTAATATAATATTACTGATATTTTATTAATATAAACTACAGTAAAAAAGTTATTTGCAAAATAAAACGTCGGTATGATTAAACAAAAATTCCCAAATGAATTAACGCAATTCCAAATCATTCTAGTTTTTTAATACATACACATTTGATTAATTATGATGCCAGACACAAAAACATGACTAAAGGGAATCAATCACCTATCTTTCATGAGCATAGTTAGGGAATGTTTTTTCTTTGGCCTTTTGAACCTTTACGATAATTTATTTACCACGGAGTAATCTGTCTACGGATTTTTGAGTCAGCTATGTAAACATATCAGGCGAGACAGATGAAAATAATGACTTTCCAGACACGTCAAGAAAACACAAAACGAGCTTTTACAGTTTTCAAGTTTCCTATGAAGCTTGTTTTGACACGGACTTAAAAAAAAAAGTGGATAAGTAGAGTTGCGATGAAAAGATATTGACAAAATAAAATTTTTAATCAAAGTTAAATGGCGGCGAAAATAAGCTATGTCAATATTCTATTTTAAATTTAAAGAAAATAGAGCGTTTGAATACAATGACAAAAAGAATTTAAAAATGTCTTTGGTATAAATAATTAATCATTTTGATATGTAAAAAAAAATCTTAGGACATTTAAAAATTTCTGTGGCACTTTAAATGTGTTTCTTAATGAAGCTCGTTGTTTGCACTGATTCATTTGTTTGTCATAGTGTAAATTGATATACTACGACGTAATCGACGTAAACTATTAATTTTTCAAAAGCTATCTCACCAAATTTGGCACTCCATAAAACTTCAAATGCATCCTTACGTTTCATTTTAGGATTGTATGTGGCTAAAAGGAAACTTCCTCGCTTTCCACAATCCAAAAAGGCACTCTTTAAGTGAGTATTTTTACAATTGGCGAATGTTTCACAAGCTTAGCAACTAAATCGTACGGTAGGGTGTACTAATCAACAATACGGTTTATTTGCCAAGTTACATGCACTGCGTCCAATTAATGATTGTGACAAACAGAGAGTTAAACCAATACTTCCTTTTAAGCTACTTTAGTTCTTTTTTCGAACGGAAATGGTAAGTTTGAACCACAGTCGGATGGTGACACTTCAGCCTGTTCTCCCTTCTGCAAACTCTCATATGCGTCACTGTCAAGTGTTTTGACATGTAAGAAGAATATGAATCGTTGATAAAAGTTTTTGTTTTATTTTCTAACTCACTCTTAGACAGTATTATTTAAAATTTGTAAAATGAGGTGCATTTTAATAGGAAATTACTACTGTCATTGATGGAGTTTCCCCTACAAGTAAAATGTAATGAGTTTCCCTTGAAAGTCCCTTTGGCAGAAAGCTGTCACCAATCCCTGAATTAAGCTCAATTACTTAGCAACACTCAATGCCGCACAAATGGCATAGCAAAACTGCATGCTATTCAAATTTGCACCCATTTAATTAGTATCAGCGCTGATGCGCAAGCGACTCCTTCTTCATTCCAACCTAAAAGTGTATAACATCTTGTAACATAACATTTTTTCTTTTTATTCTATGCATATCAGATTTGTCTACCCATACCTATATTCATTGAAAACTCATTTTAAAACGCGTGTAGTAATGGAAATTTGATTGGTTTGATGTCCAACCTTTTGTTCCACACCTCGTAAAAATATATTGGTTTCCGTTTATAGTCAGCTTTGTCTTAGAGGCAGATTTGTGTCGTCGTCGATAAGAACTAAATGAGACTACTGGCACGGTATTTTACAGATTTGTTAACACAGGGTAGCTATAATTAAAGTCATCCCAACTCAGACTTATGTCCTGTTTAACGCACATACTTCATTAAAACTTGATTCTATTGAAAGTTATATACTCCAAAGGGGGAGGACTGCAAAAAATAACAGTTCAAATTTTAACCTCTAAATGGCGTTTTCCATACAATATAGAAATGTCACAATGCAAATTAGGGGAAAATGCCCAGTAGTCAGTGTTGATAAATCATTCTTCACCATGCCCTTAGAGAATGAAGAACGAAATTCGCTGGTCAAGTTGTTTTATCAAAACAGCAGTAATGATCTAACTGACAAAGACAATATGTCAGAGAATGGATTGAAAAAGATAGAATACTAAATTTGTACAAAATCTGAAATTAGGTGTGCTGCCAGGAAGATAGAGAAAACGGACTTCAATTGAAAGTGTGGCAGAATACGCTGCTACTGTTCGTTGGTAGAGCGTCCGGTTCCCAGTATTCTTCGATACGTGCTCGAGTGATGTCAAGTGACTTACCTCTCTCTTGATTTCCGATATCAAAAATTCTGCGATCTATTTAAAATTGAAATCCATTGAAGATTCACACCGGATAAAAATGCACTCTCGAGAGCCGGAGCAACGCATTAATCTTGCTTACCGATTTCTGGTCAGAATAGTGACAATCCTGCCTACAGTGAGATTGATGGCCATGGATTCTTTTGTGGTCATATGAGGTACGTTTTACCCTAGACGAACGGTAAACAAACAGAACTTTGCATAGGGGGTATTACACCTTAACATTGAGTGTACAATTACTGTATAGTGTGGTTTTACTGCTAATTTCATTCTTGAACTTTTTTTCTTAAAGGAGAACATTCCTCAAAAACCTAAAAAAGTGTTTCATAATGAGAATTCGTTACTAAAAATTTCTACGACAACATTTCATTCCTAACAGGAACGTGAATGTTTAGAGATTACTATCATCATGAAAGATGATGCTACACCCCATATTGCCAGATATATGAAGGAACTGTTTCTTTCCCACTTTAGAAATGGGCATATATTTTCGAGATATTTTCTAATTATCTGGCCTCTTTGTTCTCCAGATTTGAATCTCTGTGATTTCTGATTGTGATTATTCCTAAAAGATCGTGTCTATGAAAAAAGCTTAGAACTCTACCTGACTTGAAAGTAAGAATAACAAGTCCCCAAGAAAACATTTCGCGCTTCTGTTGAATACATGATTGGCACTTAGGAAATGTACACTGAACAGGTGATATGATTTAATAAAGTATTTAGTTCCAAACTTGCGTTTTTGTTCTGTATGTACCGTCATTTCACCTGGTGGTCGAAATTTGAATTATTAAGTTTTAATACATACTTTGTTTCCTCATTATCCAAATCATTCCAAGGTTCCACAAAATATGCCAACCAGAGTGATATCTATATACTTCTGCATTGATTCACTTTAATTATAACCAGCCTGTACATTCTAGACGAAGCTGACTAAGAATCATCACAACAAATTCCACATCAATTAAAAAACGAAAGACTCTGATGTTTTAAATTACAGCCAGTCGTTTTAGAAGCTAGTTAGTTCGTAGGAAATATTTATTATCCTTGATTTCAATTAAATCTCTAATACATAGTTTGATGTTTATTATTTTCTCAAATAATTAATTTTAAACATCATAATGTGAAAAACATTAAAACCATATTTTAATACCTTTACCCCCGTTCTATTTTACATGTAAATAAACCTTCATAACGGAGTTAGATCTAAAGACATCAGAGTGCCGTTTAAAATTTAACTGTCTGGTTTTACCATTTTAATTCTATATTGTTTTATTTACTGTACACTTTACTTTCTTTTATAAATTAGAAAGATAATAAGCAGAAAATGTTAACATTTGCTTTCAACAATGGATGAAAAACATGCAATTAAATATTTTGTCAAACAATTGGTTCTACTGTCAACGAATAGGGAATATTGAATTACTTAATTTCAATTAAATCTCTTAGACAAATATTCATGCTCATGATTCCGTTATAAATTGTTTTCATATTTTAAATTATCAGTGGCACTAAAGGTGCGTAATTTTATTAACATACATGTTTATGTTTATTCAGCCATTCAAATAAAGCTAAGTTGTATAACATCATAATTTTATTAAAAAAATATTCTGTTCATCTGATTTCCAATTTCATTGTTATATTTCTTAATATAAATTACATATTATTGAACAGGGTTTTTCTTACCAAGCTTTCAAAAAGGGAAGAAAATCAAGGGAAATCAAATTTTTCATGATACAGTAAAAACGGTTACAGAATTTATTTTTGGATATTACGTAAAAAAAGAGAGAGAAAGAAAGAAATTATAAAAATCCACGATAAAGTTGCATTGCAAATACATTGGTTTCATTGAAAAGACGATGTTTTGAATTTTAAGTTGACTTAATTTTTTTCTTGTCGCTATTGAAATATTTGCAAAAGTTATCACGGAAAATACTAAAACCTTACTTACATTTTAATTCATTAAAATTTCAGAAAAATTGCTCGGAGGTGCTCATTACATCCGCCAATAGCATATATGTACCAAGTTAGGTTGCTCAAGGTCAAATGTTCATGCCCTTAGAGTGCCACACGGACACATTCATTCCTCTTTATTATTACTAGAAATAGAGAGTAGGAAAAATATTTAATACATGAAATCAAAATTCAAAGAATATATTTAGAATTCTATTCATTACAATGTATGAAATTTTAAACTGAAATAAGAATTTCAGACGCTCTAGTGATGTGTAAACAGTTTTATTTGAACCTCAAGAAAAATAATATATTTAGTTGATTAAACAACAAAAAAAATCGAACATATTTAGCATATTTATCGATTTTATTTTCAAGTGGTTTAGAATTCCATTAAAATTTGGTTAAATCCTGTTTTTGCACAATGTGTAAACATATATGTTTGCATGATATTTAAATGATAAAAACCAATCTTTGAATTAAAAAAGAATAATTTTAAAGAGAAATTCGGAAATTCTTTAAAAAAAATATTTTTGATTATTAATGCACATAATATTTCAACATGATTAAACTTGTGCACTAATTTTAATATTTTTGAAAAATTCGAAATTTCGTAGTGTTTTGCATTGTTTTGGCAAAGTAACAGTTACAAGTGATGTAGTTGTAGTCATAGTGAATAACATGTTGTTCTATAAGCCTGCGGAGTTTTAAAATCATTTGCCGCTTCTCTTTTTTTAATTAGTTTTATTGAATTATTTTGAACTGGAATCTGAGATAGTTTGGTCAATTTTTCAGCTGCAATCTTATTAAAAATATTACCTAAATTAAATTATTTTCAATATTTTGAAATGCGTTTCGTTTTGCAAAAAGAGAATTATTTAACGATCGATATAATCTAGCATAGTAATAAAAATATTGAAATTAATATTAACAAACTAGTAAGCCTAGGAGCAAATTCATCTTTCCTCTCAACAACGGGCTTTAACGTAAGCTGATTATAATATGGTAGAAGTCGGTAAATCCTCCTACCTAAAAATGGTTTGTTTGCAGCTGTAGGATTTAAATCAGTTGAGACAGGGAAATGTTGATAACAGAAATAATATATTGGATCTGGATAATAATAGAAAAATATTTGCGAAAAAAATTCAATAAAGATTTTTTTAACATATTGAAATTTAAATTCGGTGAATAAATTCAGGAGATTTCAATATTCACGGTTGAAGTGAATTCAAATCCTACCATGGAAATTTGGCAATTTTAATTAATTGTTACTGGAATTTTTAATTAATTGTATATATAAAATGTATAGATTGGCTCAAAGGTTTATTTTTAGAATTGTTGGTATTTATAGAATTTTGAATTAAATTCGTCAAAAGTCTTGATTGTTTGTTCACATTTTATGTATGTGACAGAGTATGTTTGCACTTTGAGTGATATTATTCATGTGCGTGAGAATGATAAATCCAAAATACAGGAAAGGAAATAGATGGAATTTAGTATGTCCATTATCAATGTAATTTCAAATCAGTATCAAAGTTTTAAACAAGTTACTGGGAAGATAAAGTGAGCAATTGCGCACTTTGCATCGTAATTATATTATGGAGTTAAGCATAAAATTTAATATGGAAGTCGAAAGAAGAATATTCCCATTTCTTATTTTTAAATATGTGTATATAGTTAGTTAGATATCCTTTTATATAGGATATATTATCCTTTATACAGCGTGTTGCCGAATTCGACCGACAAATTCAGAGGGGTGATAGTAAGCTTCAAGAGGATAAAGAATCCCCATACAACATGGGGTCCCAAATGGCATTTAGTAGGTGAAAATCACAAAAAATATAACATCGATACTGAAGTTGCTGTGATGTTTTCTGGTTCCCATTTTAATTTTTGTTGAATATCTTTTATTGAATATTCCCAGTTCTCACACTACACGCTTATATCAAATTATAGAATATAAAATTCCTTACATTTTCAAGCTTTTATTTTTCTGCCAGTTTTAATATTTTTGCAAATATGGGTTCTAAACTACTTTTTCGTTTTCAATAATTTGCGACCCCCTAAATCGTTAAATCCGCACGTTACCAACACGAAAAAAACTTTTAAAAATGTGCTTTCACTTAAAAGAAAAATTCATAGTTGAAACACCACTTAAAAATTTTTTAATTAATTTTTTAGTTTCCAACAGTCCTCCGACTCCTTATATTTTTGCTACAAAACGTCGTTTGGGACTATATGTTGTATGGTGATTCTTTATGCTCTTGATGCCTACTATCACCCCTCTGAATTTGTCGGTAGAATTCGACAACACTCTGCATATAGTTATAGTACACCCATACTGTAGCTTTATTTTAAGTAGGCGTGTTTTTCAATTTTCAAAGCCCATTAAAGTTTTTTAACTTTTGTTTTCCCCATTTGTAAATATTTTAACATAGAGAAAAATATACAAATTTAACCAGCGGATGATCTGGTATATTCTCTAATAAAGGTGTTATTCCCCTACCCAATCCCTCTACCTCAGATGAGGCCGCGAATCCTGCCATAGCATTCGCGAAAAATAATTACAAAATCTAGATCTTTTGAGTGAATTTAGTATTTTTACTGAAACAATTGTGCAGTCTTCAGGTATTAATTCCTAGCACTCGTTTAGTATACGTATCCGAGAATCGAATATATATCTTGGGCGCCTTTTCACCAACTATTTAATATTAAAATCTGACATAAGACTGCAATTGTAGTCACAAAATCACATACAAAATTTCATCTCTTTAAGTCATTTCAGTTTTGAGTTATTGTGTCTAACGTAGGCGAAAGGATCGACTGACATACGGCCAGCCGCTTAGACAGGTTTGTTTAAAATTTAATAAGAATTTATATTTCAGATGCTATATTGTACACCAATTTTTTTCTTCTATTTAGTTCTTTATGTTTTGTAGTTATCGAGTTCATATGAGTTCTGGTCAATCAACCGAACAAAAGACTTTCTCAAAATGGATTTTATTCAAAATTTGAGAGCAATCTAAAAATGTGGTGTTAGCTCCGCATACCAAATTTTATTTTTCTAACTCAAAGCATTTTTCAGTTATAGTGTTAATAAAGAAACAAATATAATTCGAAAATTGAGTTTCCCGAACTCAAGAAATGTAGATCTAGAGTTCGATATCTTTGACGAATATTTTCTCTTTGGAAATTTTCTCTTTCTCTCACAACCAGCAATTAAACGAAAGCAGAGGTATATAAAATAGTGATACACGTCAAACTAGACATTGCTTTTAATATTACTTAAATATACAATTAAAAATACATTTATTAAATTTAATTTAATGTTGCCATTAGATGATTAATGAATTAAAACCTTGAATAACTTAAATTTAAATTAACCTAGGAAAAGTTTGTAAGGCGTTTTTCTACTCAAGCGCTGCCTTCAAGAGGATAATTCTTTCCGGTGTCAAGTCTTAAAGCTTAATTATCCAGAATCGCACTTCATCTTCTTCACTTTCTTTTGCAATGAAAGTTAAATCAGATCTTTTTAATCATTTACAAAGGAAGGGTTTAGCAGGGCAAGATTTCAGGCGAAGGAAAGAAACTCAACTCCCCGGGGAGCTTTCCCACCTATTTAGAACTGTGATGAATTATCGAAGCATCCTGCAGACAATACTCAACAGCCTAGTAATTAAGCGAAAGCGTAGGTTTATAGTTTCTTCCGTAGTTTAGAAACTTTCCTCCTCAAATATTTGCGGTGAGCAGAAAATAAAACTTGATTGATAAAGCTCACTAAAAGCGATGACTAAAGTCTGAAAAAACTGCGGCTGTAAAAGAAAACTATAACAATATGGTTTTATTTATTTGCTGGAAGACGTGCCCGTCTAAACAGGCTGCTATACTTTTAAAATGTCTCGGATATGATTGTCACAGATTGTCTCGGATACGCAGTAGAAGTTTTCATTCATATTTGCAGTGTTTAAGAAATAAAAAAAATACATTATTTATATTATACTTTAGAGAAAAATTTATAGAAATATTAAAAGTTTTGTTCTTTACAGTAATTTCTTCTTTATTTATGATATTCAAAAGCTCTCAAATCAAAAGTAATTACTATAATCGGTTTGAAATAAATAATAATCCATTGACGGAAAAGAAAAACAATGGAATATACAAATTTAAAATAATGCTGAAAGAAAATACTAACAATAACTTGCAAATGAAGTGAAAATATAGGGATGCTGTAATGCTGTTACTTTAAAGAACGAATATCCTTTACATTTGCTTTTCATTTTTATTAAAAATGTTAACCAATTCTTCAAATCATTTTTATGGATCTGAATAATTAAACTCACAAATTTTTTTTTAAATCAACTGATTATTATAACCGGAACAGCATTTAACAAATTACCCCGAGTAACTTCATTAACTCGAGGATTTTATTCAACGAAAGCTTAACAACCATCGTAACAATAACGGAGAAACCTCTACAGTAGCTTGGATGGGGAATGATTCGAATATAAATCAAATAATCCCTTTTCGAACTTCCAACATTCATTCCTATCTGAATGTTAATGCAACATAACAGATCGGAAGAGCCATCTGAATTTGAACGATGCCTAATTATTATCCGCTCATTCAATTTCAAGGATCATTAGAGAATTCTGTTTTACTAAATCCACAGGGTCAAGAATGTATCATGAGTGCTCTGTTGACTAAGGCAACATCACTCACATATTGGTTTGAATCACATAATCCCCGACATCTAGTATAATTCAATTATGTCCAATACTGCAAGATTTGGGGGCAACCATTGCTACCGAGTGATTTAATCAACTTGTTGACTCCAAAGCCAAATGATTAGATACGAGATTTAGAACTGATTTGCCTATGTATTAAGTCCCATTATTTTTGGTACCCAGCTTTTAAATTGTTGGTTATGGAATATACTGTTATAGTAATACTCTATCACTATTATAGAGTATTTTATCTCTATTAATAATAGAGGAGAGTGTAAGTGCATGCGTATATATCTGATATCCGTCTGTGCGGCTGTTGGTACTTTATAAATATATCATGTGACCTAGAACTTCTGAATTCGCACATATATACATTGAGAATCAAAAATAGGTAAAAACATAGGGCAAATTTTTTTAAATTTATGAATAATTAAAGATTTTAAGCGATTTCATCGTTTTTTCTCGCGATGAATACAAAAAATATTATCGCAGAAAAACAATATCTACACCAGTTTAAAATTGAAAAATTGTCTTTTAATTTTACTAATTGAATCAAAATGCATTTTTTTTTCTGATTTCTGATAATTTTATTAAAATTTTTTGCATAATTTTTATATTACTTTTTATCGTTACAATGAAATTTAAACCATTATTAATCTTTCATCAAATATTTAATGACATGATGGCTTTTTTTTTCATATTTTAAAGCTAAAGGAATCCTTAATTTTCTCCGCAGTTTACAAAGGTATAAGAAAACGAAGACACCAAGAAAAACAAACTTCAATTAAAAGATAAATTAAAAAGCCTTTTTAAAGGCACGAACATTTCATAGGACTCAATTAACTTTAGAAATACCGTGTACACAAGTAACAGAATAG
>JAPMOR010055219.1:611046-623449 GCA_026543865.1 Argiope aurantia | reverse complement strand
TGGCAATTATATTTCAGGGAGGATTTATTAATTTTTATCTCCCAGCATAAAAAATAAAATAAAACAGCAAGAATGGGTCTCCTCAGAATTTTCGTGCACTCTCTCTAATAAAGGTGAGTGCATTATGGTTAGTAAAATAATAATAACCCTCTATAAAGGTGAATGCACCCCAGCATAAATTTAAGGATCAAGGGTAAAGCTCGCGAAAGTTTTGCATAGTATTGATGAACAGTAGTATCGAAACATAGATCTTTGGTCTGAATCTAGTATTTCTGTTGAATCTAGAATAAATCCCAGAATTTATGAATAGAACCCCAGAATGCGGTTAATACAAAAGTACTGAAATCGAATGAGCATTCTTTCGATACTCATTCGACCTTTTTTATAAGCTGATTAAAATCAAAATTTAAAACCACATAACTACGAGTACAACTGAAGTACAATAGATTTCATACCAAATTATATTTCTTTAATTCATTACGTTTATATGAGAGTACAGGTAGATGGAAAATATTTGTATTTCATATAAATATATAACTTAGATGCTAAAACATTTACTCTAATTTTATTTACTTTTGTTGTTACGTTTTCCAATTATAGCATTTAAATGCCTGTGAAAGAACAGACCAACAGATGGTCAACCTTTCGAGAGAATTCCTTCGAAATTTGATAAGGTTTCACATTTTAGATGACAAATATGTGTATCAAATTTTATTTATCTAGCTCTTAAATTGTATATTTTCCTTGTTTAATTGTACTCTAACAGCTGGACAGATTGTCTTTCTCAAAAGCATTTGTTCATTGGCCTTTGTTCACAATTTAAAAGAAATCTACAAGTTTGGTGTTAAGTCGATATATCAAATTTCATCTATCGCCCTCAACACGTTTTTAAATTATAGTGCTGATAAACAGGCTGACAGAAAAATTAATTCCAAAAATATGTTTTTTGTACTTTGAATTTTTTTTAAGTGATCAAAAACGTGGAAATTCTCATACCACGTAATTATTGCACACGTACCAGAAAACTGAATTTCTAGTGAAGAACCTTTTTTTTTTCAAAACGATTAAAAATAAAATTGTAAACGTAACTACAATTGGAGTCGTAAGACCACGTATCAAATTTCATTGATTTAAGTCATTGCATTTACATTCATTCGGAATTCCAAATAGATAACCTCCTGGCACTTTTTTTTTTCAAAATTTAATAAAAATTTATGCTTTAAACGATTTAAGAAATTCCGTTTCGACCGTACAACTCTGCATTAGTGAAGAACTGAGTACAACGATTTCAAAGAAAAAAATTATTGTATATAATCATCTACCACCGACTGTAATGATGGGCTGAGTTAAAAATATCTACTCCATTTTAGTCCATATCATTAGGACTTAGATATCTTTTTAAAAAAGATGCGAGGATTTTAATGACTTTTATCCCACCGTTCAAGGAGGGAGAATAACGAAATCAGCAATTTTTTTAAGCATGTGTTAAAAATAATTAAATAAGTAGGAAGTGGATCAGAAAATAAGAAAACATTTTGGAATGAAATTAACATGGGTTAATTTATGATAACAAATTAGGAAATAAATTAGGATTTAAATTAAGTGATATCATTACAAACACACACACAGACTTTCTCAAGGGTCACCCTCAAGCAGGGATTCAAAATAAGGGATTTTTTCTGTGAGGAATCCAGACTTTTGTCCAACAGTATTGACTCCTCGTGACTCGAAAATCCCCTGAAACTAAAGCCTAAGAGATACATCATTTTAACAGAAAAGAGATAAAACAATAAATTAAAAGAATACGACCACCAATAAGCAAAAATACAATAACATAAAATAAACAATATAATAACTCCCATAACCAATTATGAAAACAAAAAGGAAAGAACATATCAGCAGCTGGCAAAAAATGTTTTTACAAAAAGTGTCCCTACTTGTTCAATCTTGTTTCCCGCGCCCTAAACTGTTTCTGCTAACGCCATTCAAGGTAAAAATAATTGGAGGGTCTCAGCGCCATCTATTGAGTCAATTAATATGCAACGGAAAGTCTATTTTTATTTTAAGCAAAGGATTAATCCCAAATCAATTCTCTTTTTTTTTTATTAAAATATTAATATTGCTGTAGTTTCTGGAAAATTCCTTATTAGTTAAATTTTTAATGAGATTAATTATTACTTCAATATGATATTACAAACTATTTTAATCCTGTTAAATTGTGAGAAAATTAAATTTTTAAAAATTTTATAGTTTAGATTAGAATGATAATTACAAAGTTTCGTTATTTTAAAGTTGAATTCGTCCCTTTTATCGTAGATACCAATTATTGTTTTATCATTAGCAATTTCGATTTTTAGAACCAGAAAGGTAGACTCAAGTTGATTTTTATTTGTTTCTGTTAGAATTAAATATTTTGGATAGCAATCAGTCACAATATTGGGATTATCTTTTATTAAAAGTAAGTCAATTATAACCATTAAATTAATTAACCATTATTAAATAAAAACCGTTTATTAAATCATATTTAATTATTTTTTTCTTATAGTAATGTAGGAAAATATTAGCTAAAGCACTTAAAAAAGCAGTTCCTATTGGAATGGCCTTTACTTGTTTATAAAAATTAATTCCATCAAAAACGTGATTTTCGGTAATATTAAAATTACATAATTCTATCCAGTTATTTTTAGTGATAACACTTTCATTTAAATATTCGTCATATATAAAAGTACAGACATTTATTAATTTTTCATGAGGTAAACTGGTGTATAAATTTTCGAAATCATAAGTATTAAGTTTATTTTTTATTAAGTTGTGTAAGTCTTTAAGAAAATTCAAAACTTCTTTGTTGCTATTAATTATAAAGTTATCTTCATCTTTGATTTTGTCCAGGATAATTTTTAAGTATTTAAAGAAATGTTTTCCCATATTGTAATTATAACTGCCAGTGCTACAATCCAGTGCTACAGTGTGTAGCCAGTGCTACAATCCAGTGCTACAATTAATTGTATTACACAATCGAATCTAAATTTTAATGGTTTTTTATGAAATTTAACTGTTGGGAACAAATAAGAATTGTTTAGAGAGCAAGTCTTAATTTTTTTTTCTTTTGCGAAGGCTAGCATTTTTTTTATAATTCCTTTTTCATCGTGTTCTTTACAATATAAGTTGCATTAGAGTTACATTCATTACTTAATAGTTCTTTATAATAATATTTACAAATTAAACAGAAATTATTTACAGATACATCTATTACTGTAATAAATAATTTTTTCTTTTAAATTTTTTGCTTCTTTTTTTAATGTTTTGCTAAAATAAATCCAGCATTCTTTAGATCTGTCCATATCTGTATTCATTTTTGTTTTGATTTCCTCCAAAATTCTTACTTTCCATTCTCCGAAACCTTCCGCAGGCTAATGGTATTTTCTACATAATTTAGCAATAAAAATATCCGAGTCTTTTCCAATAGAAATTAAGATTTTATTATATATATATATATATATATATAAAAGCACCCTTCCAAAGTACATGATGGACAACTTCTTTTAGTTAATCTGTTACAATCATATCTGAGATATCGTTGACAGCATGCCAGTATTTGAAGACGGACACATCTTATTTTCTATTATCTCAGAAAAGGGAAATCAGAATTGCTCAGCTATTCCTATAATAAACTTGCCTCTTCTAAAACATGTTAAGCAAAAGAAGTAGTATTTAACAAAGACTATGTTACGTTTTTAAAAATAAACAAAAGCATTCTACTAAAAGGAAATTTTTTTCAAATAAATTATAATTCTTTTTTCTAATAAAATCATAATCGTCTGCCAATAAATCGTTTTCAGATATAGGACGTATGCTTAGAAGCATGAAATCCCATATTCAAGAGGTAATACAGTTTGTATGAAATAAAGATAAATAAATTTTTTAAGCCTTTTAGTTAAATTCAGTGTCTTAATTAAAATTTCTGGTAAAGAATCCATAAAATTTAATGAACAATTTCTGAAAAATGTATTCAACACTTATCAGACGTTCACGCAAACAGAACCTTTCAACTCGAAGAATTAAATATTTTTTATTTCTTTTCTAATCCTTTTACATTTTCCAATCTGCATCATCTTATTTTCGAAAAAAAACACAGTTCATTATA
Organism: Argiope aurantia; assembly: GCA_026543865.1. Lineage (NCBI taxonomy): Eukaryota > Metazoa > Arthropoda > Arachnida > Araneae > Araneidae > Argiope > Argiope aurantia. The sequence continues at coordinate 619,305 of JAPMOR010055219.1, read as the reverse complement.
TTAGCCGACGTTAAGAATAAAAATAAAGTCTTCACATTATTCCACTTCAGAATATGAAACTCTCGAAGAAGGAGAAAAATGCTGCTCCGAGTTTTGAAGGAGAATGTTTCATCTTCCTGCAAAGCGAGCATCTTCGAGGGTCATTAAAATGTCTTAGCAGTCCGTAAACACGTTTTCTTATTAAATGCGTTTGTTACTGAAAGAGGAAAAACTTTTTGGAACAAAATTTTTCATCATTTCCTTTTCGTGAAACCGAATATTTGAAGTACAGTGAAATATTTGATGCCCGTGGTTATGAGAGCGCACATTTTCTCATCGTTATTAGAGTTACAAATGGCAGAATGCGGTAGTAAGCCAAAGAAAGTATTTTTAAAGGTTTTTAAATGTACAATGTCTAGATAAATCTATTGCACCCGGGAAATTTGACACAAAAATAATCTAACTGTGACTCAATGCACCTCAAAATAGGCATTTTAAAATTTACTGCAGAAATATTTTTATCTAATTTTTGTTATTGTTTTGAACGATTTTTATATTTGTCGTAGTGTCGTTTTTAATGATTGTAAGAAAGATTCTATAAACCAATGAAGACAACAAACAATTTTTTATTCGGAAGAAATTTTGTTTGCAAATCTGGCTTGACTTACTAAATTTTGAAATTTTTTTTAAATTATCCATTTCTTCTGAAAAACTTTAAGAATTGGTACTAAAATTCCTACAACCAATATTATAATTTTTCTTTCGAATTTTTGGAACTGATTATTCGATCATTTCTTTTAAATTTACCTGGATCAATCAATATGCCTGTTTTCTGGAATTTTTATTTATCGTTTTCGAGCCGAGGTTAATAAATTACTTTGCTAATCCGCGATAGAAATACAGATTTGTCTGAGTAGTTTAACTTCTCCGAGTTTGCAAGGAGCCAAATTAAAAAATCAAAACGATTAAAATTATTTATACAGGGTGGTTATAATTAAACTTCCCATATAAACAACTTCCTACAACGAAAATGGGTGAAAGGATTGCAACGAAATTTGGTATACAGACTATACACGAGATGCGCTGACGGATGTTTGAAAAAAAATTTAGTTCCAAAATTTTTACCAGAGGGCGCTTTTTCCGGAAAAACATTAAATTTAACACAATAAATGACCAAAACGGAATAAAAAGATAATATTAATATTTATTGACTAGTTTCTGATCATGATGTCATCGAACCACATTAAGTAAAGGTAAGGAAAAAATAACAGTACGCTGTTTGAAGGGAAAAAAAAACAGTTCAGTTTGCAGAAACAAGAATAGATTAGGATGAAATTGCACAAGAGTAGCAGTTGTTAATCGTATCTAGGACGATGTAGAGAAAGGTGCTCCATGTGGCCATCCTCAATGACCTACAAAATTTCAAGTCGGTGGACAGTGTGTTCAATAGCAGCTCGTAACTGATCAGTTGGGATGCTTTGCACATGAAGCGTTATGGAGTACTTTCAGTCATTCAACGTCGCAACACCTCCATAATGCACCAGATTTTTTAAGTGGCTCCATAACCAGAAATCGACCAGACATAAAACATGACAACGTCTGCAAACGTTTCATACTCTAACTTGTTTTGCATACAGCTTCCTCTTCTTCGCAAGCATGTAAAGCATTTTTTATGTCTAACAGCTTTTTCCGGTTTTACATTTTATTACTCAAAATTCTTGTTCTGGATTGTTAATATTGTTTCTGTATACCGTATTGTTCATTTATTGTGTTAAATTTAATGTTTTTCCGGAAAAAGCGCCCTTTAGTGGAAATTTTGGAATTATTTCTTTTTCGAAATTCCGTGTGCACATTTTGAGTATAGTCTATATACCAAATTTCGTAGCAATCCGTTCACTCGTTTGCATTGTAGGATACTTTTTATAAGGGAAGTTTAATTATAACCACATGTTATTTCATATTTATCATTTTAAATCGACTGCAGTTGGCTTTTTAACTTTATTTTCTCTCTTTATCTCTTTCTTTTTTTAGAGTATCTACAGTTTCAGCTATTTATTTCAACTGTTATCGTCTGCAATTAAACAAGTGATGCCATTATCAGGAATAAAAATAATGAATAAAAAAATAATAATATAATTTATCATTTTAAATCGACTGCAGTTGGCTTTTTAACTTTATTCTCTCTCTCTATCTCTTTCTTTCTTTTTTAGAGTATTTACCGTTTCAGCTATTTATTTCAACTGTTATCGTCTGCATTTAAACAAGCGATTCCATTATCAGGAATAAAAATAATGAATAAAAAAATAATAATGTCATTATTATTTTTTGCTTCATGTATTTATCTCATTTTAATCTTTTTTTATTTTATATTATTGAGACTTTGATTCCTCAAGGGCGATGCTGAGCATGTACTTAAAGTTTTCATATATAAGGTGTTCCAAATAATTGGAAGAAGCCTTTATTTCCTTAACCACTACAATTAGATATATACTATCAATTACAAAGCTTTATCAAATAAAGTTTCTAGACATATAAAAATGCTTTAGATATTTTGACAGGGGTTAATAAAAATTTAGAAAAATTAAATTTTTATATGGCCACCACAATCGATATGTATCAATGAATGAATTGTTTTTCTAGCACTCAACTATAAGAATGCAAAATTTCCTTCTTCAATCTACGAAATTTTCTATTATATTTGAAGGCAAGTTCATTAGCTTAAACCCCTTTTCTTTATCTCTAATCGGTGTTAGAGCAAGATCTTCACTATAATTTTCGGAGATGATATAAATACCTTGAAAGATTATGAAAAGATACAGAAGCAAGAAAAAAATAAAGCATTTATTAACTTTCATTTAATTTAAAAACTGACGAGATAATACTTTAATTGAAGTGCTTAAAAACTTGTTCAAAATGAACACATTCTATACTTAAACATATTTACATTCCTTTAATAATACTTGCGCAGGGGCGATCAAGTTCATCGCATTATTAATTCGCCAATAAAGACCAACAGATCAAAAATTTCCAAAGCCAATTTATGTCAAACAAAATGGAAATCAAAACTAACTGAATATATCTATCACCATTCAACGCATTGTACAAGATAAAAACATCAAAATAATTTCTAAACTGACACTGATGATGATCCTCTTGTACGAAGAATGGTGTTTTTACAGTTCCAGAAGTGATAGTTTTGATTATTAATATTGCCGCATTGAAGAAAGGCAATCGAATCTACATGGCCGAATGGTCATGGCACTGATCTCATAATCAAGAACCTGGGTTCGAATCCCGCTAGAGACAAAGCGATTAATAGTATATGTAAATACTTAATTCCTTGATTTAATGTTTTCCTTTATTTCATGTTCCAGAAGATCCTGGACATTTCTTTCGTTTGCCAGACAAGTGTTCTGGACTTTTCTTACTGTCTCCAGAAGAGTATTCTGGAACTTTCTCTGCTTATATAAAAGCAGAAGATTTGTCAGTTACTGTATTCTCAGTTCTGAGTTCAGTTAATAAATTGGTTTAGCTCTACCTCTTGTGTGTGTCATTGAGTTCTATACTATAGTTCTTCGTGACAGTATTTCTGTATCTATTAAGCAACATTTGTCCACCCAATCTGCAGTTCTCAAGAAAGAAGAATTTGATTTTATTTCTTATAGGGACCATTTGTACATTTCTGGAGTCGATCGTGTAATTGTTTATGTTGTGTCAATCAATCGACTCAACGAATACTGTATGGGTGCCAGTTATTACACTAAAATATTCTCTACACTGTCGGTTTGGAATACTGAGAGATGAACCGACTGTTCGAGCATTAGTATGAGGGTTCTTTGAAAACCAGCCAAAATATCAAATTTTATATCAAATTTACGATGCTTTATCTGCCCAATTCCTTTCCGGATAAGTAAGGTCTTGTAGTTTGCAATCGTAAAATTCATAGAATATTGAGAAATCCGAAAGCCTCTGTATTCTTCCACTGCTAAGCTGGCATTATGATTGTATACAGCAAATCCAAACATTCCTTGTTACTGAAATATGTCATTCTTTAAGAGAGCACACAACTGCGAGCAAATATTTTCTTGCTCAGCATTCCAGTACTTATCTGAGATATCTTAAAGGTTTCTTTTCTCAGTTTTTCAACATAAAAGACTTAGAACGTTCATGCTGCAACTATCGACGTATTAAAGTGAGCAATATTATGTGTGATTAGCAAATTTCCTTGATGTACTACAAAACAAATATTTATATTTGACAGCTTCTCTGTATTGAATAAATATGCATTTCCGAAATAAATATTTTCATTTAAAGATGCGATTAGACCCATTGAATTTAAAAATGAGCGCATTTCTGCAAATTTTGTAGATATAAATGTTACACTTTGAATATGCACAGAAAAATGCAAAAGAAACATTTTAGTACTTGTTACTTTTACACTATGGGAAAAATATAAAATTTTTATTGTTTTTACATTAATCTGAACAGCAGCCAAAGTATTTCTATACAATTGCTCACCTTTATAATATAGCTTTATAACTGGAAATATATGTTAAGTATAATATTTAAGGAAATAGAAACCAATATTTAGGGAATAGATATTGAAACATTTTCTATATATAAGCATTTTATCCGTGATAATATTTACATCAAATGAATTAAAATTTTTCTATGAAAATAATGACCTAATTATGTAAATCATTTTTTGTCAGAAGAATTACAATCACTGGAATTGTTGACTCATCAAAATCCAAATGCTAATAAATATAATGAGGAAAAAAGGGAAAATAAATAAAACAATCTAAACCTCATTACAAAATTTTAAACCACTTATCACATTCGATACTTGATGCGATTTCTTCTAATGACTCCATAAAATGTAACAAATAATTTATCAAGAAGCTTCACGCGAAAGCGAAATTTTTCAGATAGAGAATAAAATATTTCCAGTTTCTTTTTTTTTAACCGTTGCACATTTTTCTATTTTGTACTATCTCATTTACGAAAAAATTCAGCTCATTATATTAGCCGACTTGAAATATAAAAAAAATAAAAAAAATAATATGTTAACATTATTCCATCGTTCTAATACTCGAAGATGATGGAAATCTCGAGGCAAGAAAAATGCACTTCTGGCTTTTGGAAAGAAAATATTTAATGTTGAGAGCTTCCAGTAAAACGAGCATCTTCGTGGATCATTATAATGTCTTTGCTGTCCGTAAACACGCTGTCTTATTAAATGTGCGTGTTGCTGGAAAGAAGAGAAAAATTCTTCTTTCCGGCAATTTCTTTCATCTTTTCTATCTCATGAAACCGAATATGTTTGAAGTACAGGGAAATATTAGAGCCTCGAGGGTATGAAAGCGTGTCGTTTCTGAAGCTACAAGAGGTAAATAGCATTGAGAGTTCTGAAAAGTTATTTTAAAATTTTTTTAAATAAACTAGTAAAAAGAAAAAATAATAGCTAATACAAATAATTTGAAAAATACAACTGTAAAAATTTGAAAAATACAACTGTCTATTCAGTAATAACTTAAAACTAAAAATTTTTGAATATATATATATATATATATATATATATATTCCTGAAAACCGCGATTTTACATATAGAAAACATATTTTTATAACTATCTATAAGAGCCTTTTTCTGCTTGCTTTCATGTTGACAATACCATGTAGCGCCATCTGATAAATTTTATAGTATTTGCCTTGTTGCCACAAGATGATAACCTACCGGCACCTCAAAATTTTGTAAGATGACGCTATATGACATTATCCGAATATGAATACGTTCGGCTCACATCCAATAGAAAAAATACAATTATTGTATTAACCAATGAACTTGTCGTGAAAGTAAAGCTACCGAATTTGGGCATCAAATCATTGTTGGATATGTTTTTCTTTGGTTATACTAAGGAATTCATACGGTTTAGTTATGATATATATTTGCAGGGTACCTGTAAACTTTACAATGCCTAGGAAACTTTTGAGAAAAGTATTTAATTTTAATTTACGCAGCCAAGGCTTAAGTCAAGAAAATATCGCAGAAAATCCTCTCAACCATTATTCTCGAAATTCTCCTAATAAAAAAATTGTCGAGCAAAGCTTAGTCTCCTAGATACTAAAATTTAATCGGTCCATTTTCTTGATAAGGAGTAGATATTAAAGTGACCTACTTCCCTTCTGAAGTCCCATTCTCTTACAGAGAATGCTTTATTTATTTATTATAAATATAATTTTACCAAAGAACTTCTTACTATTTTTTTAATTGAAATAAAAAGCAACAATCAAACAATTGCCAAGACACCAAAAGTTTTTAGATATTTGTGATGGACATCATTAACCTAACGATAAGATGCCGCTTATTGGACTAAATGTTGTAGATTCAATGCTCAATCCTACCATAGTAGATTAAGTACAACTGACGCCAAGGACCAAATGTGAATATGGTAGAATCGACTGGTAGAACTGACGCCAAGGAACAAATGTGTATACGAATCAAATGTGTATGTGTTAGAATCAACTGGTAGAACTGACCCCAAGGAACCAATGTGTATATGAATCAAATGTCCAGGAACTTCCAGGACTTCCCAGGAACATAAATTAGCCTTTTGTTTAGGACAGAAATTTAGGTTAAGAGTGTTTGATAAGAAAAAATGTGTATATGGATCAAATGTATATATGGACCATAGATCAAATGTCTGTTATATGCGCAAGCAGACTACCCAGGAACATAAATTAGCTTTTTGTTTAGGACAGAAATTTAGGTTAAGAGTGTTTGATTAGATGTGATCCTAAATCAAAACTCGATACCACCACAAAAGAGATGGGAATGGGGGCCTGATGAACGTGTAAACCGACGTCGAGGAACAAATGTTCTCTTTCTCTTGGGACAGAAAGTTAGGTTAGGAATATCTGAGCAGACGTGATCATCAACCAAAACTCGATTCTGTCAGAGAACATAAGCGAATGTGAGCCTGTTGAATGCACAAGTAGACATCGAGGAGCACATGTTCTTTTAATTCGAACATAAGTTTTGGTTGGGAGTGTTTAATCGGTGTGATTCTTATTCGAAACAATTCAGATGTGTAAATAGGCCTGGTGCAAACTGACATCGAGAAACAAAGGTTCTTTTTCTTGTCGATGGAATTTTGGCTGGGAGTATCTGATCAGATGAAGTCCCTAAGCAAAATTATATTCCACCACAGAACACAGAACATACCCCACAATATGTGGGGCCCGTTGAAAGTGTAAACTGATGTCGAAGAACAAGTGTTCTCTTTCTAGCTGGTGCAGACGTTTTGCTTGCGACTGTCTTATCAGAAATGATCTTCATTATTTGATCATTGTTTAAAACTAAGAAAATAATATTCATATAGCCTGAAACCGGAACGTTAATGTAACCAAACTAAATGTTCTTTAAAGATAGATGATAAATAAGCAAAATACTATTTCGTAAATGTTATATTTTTTACTTTACTGGGCCTTGGTGAATTGAGCAAGATTTCTGCTTCGTGACCGAAATGTGCAAGGGTAGAAATATAGTTCCTCCGGAAACCCACCATAAAAAAGGGGTTTGATGACTCTAAATGCCGTTAAGGGTAGATGTCCACCTGATGGTGTAGACTGGAAACTTGAAAAGATGGTGGCGGTGCTCACAAAGGGATGAGCACCCTTGTCATCTGATCACGGTTCAGAATTGCGAGATTTTCAAATATAACATCGCCCAAAACGGACACAGTGTTAATATGTTTAGAAACCAATATAATTCATATTTTAAGTTAATAGAATATGCATAATAAATTTACTTTTTCTTTTCTTTAATTTAATTAATTACTTTTATTTTAAGCAATTCTTAGAAATACATTTCAATGAATTAATTTTAATTATTACATTGAGGTTTGCATACGAAGGCTTGCTTACAATATTTATGTAAAACATTTAGATTCATAGATCTTCTATAAGAATCAATCAAAGTGCAAGTTGCTTCTGAACAATCGTATTCAGACAAAAGGTTAATTAAGGTTTTTAAAGTTAATTAAAGATTTTCGTCGGAGCATGAAAATTTGGTTAATCTCAAACTGATCATAAATTTAAAGTAAAATTTAAAAAAATTTATCGAACAAAATATTCAAATATTAACATTCATTTAGTAACAATTAACATTCATTTCATTCAAATATTTAGATTCACTTCAATAACAAAAATTAACATTCATTTCATTCAAATATTTACATTCATTTCATTCAAATATTTACATTCACTTCAATAACAAAAATT
>JAPMOR010055219.1:586382-597000 GCA_026543865.1 Argiope aurantia | reverse complement strand
TGTGTCTCAAAATTGAATTTCTTGAAAAACATAACTATATGAAATAACCAAATGAAGTGAAATTATTTCTGCAGTAATCAAACATTTAAATAGCTCTTAATTCAATTGTTTCCTACTAGCGAGTTAGTTTTTCATACACATTCTTATAAAAGATTTAATTTTTTTATATATCCGAAAAACAAATAACGGAAAAAATATTTCCCTAAGATCCATTAGCATAACAACGAAAGATTTCCTTTAAAGCATTTATTTTTCTGGGATCTTGGAGAGCAGTTTTTTTAATATATATTTTTCTTATTTTGTTTTTAGGAGTCATAAAAAGACATTTTTATCTCATTTTCTTTCTCTTCCTTTGCAAGCCTTTCTTTCTCTTTCGTAATCTGCAACTTTTTTTGTAGATGCCTTCTAATGCGGCTTAGATGCTTATCTGATAATGGGTTCGTATCGCGTTGTGTTGTAAGGCTTAGTTTAAATTCTCTTACTTGATAGAAGCAAGGATATAGAGAAACCTTCATCCTTTTTTTCCCCCCTTGCTTTACATTAACAATTTCTGTTTTTTTAAAAGCAAAACGAACACCGAAAAAAATTATCGTTGTTTCGAATATATTGTTTCTCTTTCGCGATAATGGTAAAAATCTCTTAAGTAGATTTGTCTGTTTAGTTAAAAAAAGAAGTGCGTATAGAACAAAATGTGTTTTTATTGATGAAAATAAAATATGTTGATACAGTTAATTAATAAATGATACTCGATGTTTTTGTGATTATGATGTACTTTAGTAGAAGAAATAACATTTTTTATTAACTATAAAAAATGGCTAAATTTTATTTTAATTTAGGTATAATGAAAAGCGAAATATAACAGTATTGAAGTAAGAATGAAAGTATTAAAGCAAGATTAAATTGATGTGATGATTTTATTCAAAAATAAAATAAAAGAATGCTTTATTTTGAGTGTTTTGAATTTCAGTTATTAAATATAACCAGCTGAAATATCATATCATAACACTGACACTCCCGAAAGCACACGGATAATAAATACTGAATGACCGGACCGCCGAACAGCAACATTAGCTGGAACTGTGGTTGAATCCTAAAGGCCATTATAATCAGCCACGATACAACCCTTCCCGAAGGAAGTACTTCCCGTCATCGATGGGAGATACCAGATCCCCACCTTTTTGTGTACCCTCCAGGGTGGTGAGATCCAACCACCATGCCGGAAGTATCTCATTCTCTTTTCGAGATGCCCTACCTCTGGGGTTAACCAGCTGAAGTAGTCTCATCGAAATTTTCTAGCATATTTTCGAATAAAAGTTCTATTTTTCTATACCAGCATAAAATTGTGGAAATTCGAGAAGGTCACAGTATTTCTTTTTTTTTTTTATTTTCACATATGAGAATTGTGCCATAGTATGGTAAAGAAAACCAATACTTATGTATTAACTGCAAATTAATGGCCAGCAATAGTTACAAAAATAAATCGATTTTTTTGGTGATTTTTAGGGGATTTTCGGTAATTTCCAGTTAATACACAAGAATACAAGTTAAAAAAATAAAACATGCATTTCGGAAGCCATTCTAACTGACAGATTCAAACCAATAAAACCCAATTCAAGTTTGTTTTATTTGTGCTATCATGTTTATAGATAGACGATAAATTATTAATAACACACACACACACACACACACACACAAACATACACACACACACACACACACACATATATATATATATAATAATTAAAATATAAATAATAATTAATAATAAATATAAAAAATAATTAAATATAATTTAATAAACGTGTGAAGGCATATTGATGACCTACTTTTGATAAACATCGATAATACTAATATTGTTACTAATTGCTATCCAAAAGATTTAATTCTAACAGAAACAAATAAAAATCAACTTGAGGCTACCTTTCTGGATTTAAAAATCGAAATTGCTAAAGATAAAACAATAGTTGGTATCTACGATAAAAGGAATGAATTCAACTTTAAAATTACAAAACTATGTAACTATCATTCCAATCTAAACTCTAAAATTTTCAAAAATCTAATTTTCTCACAAGTTAACAGGATCAAAAGAGTTTGCAATAACAAAAATTCCTATATTGAAGCAGCAAACAACTTCATTAAAAATTTAATTAAAAATGAATTTCCTAAAAATTACTGTAATGTCAACTTTTTAACTAAACAAGGTATGGTTTGGGATTAATCCTTTACCTAAAATAAAAATAGAACTTTCCTTGCATATTAGATCACTCAATAGATGGCGATGGGAGAATACAATTATTATTTATCTTTAATACGTTAGCTTTGTGTTTTTAAAAAGCGGGAATTACAATCGATAGCTTAAAATTTCCTTGCTGCTTGCTGGTGGTATGTTCTTTCCCTTTTGTTTTTTCTTTAATGGTTTAAGTGTTTTTAGTGTTTATTGTTATTTTGTTATTGTATTTTTGCTTATTAGTGGTTATTTTCTTCTATTTGTTGTTTTGTATTGTCCTTTCTGTTTAAATGGTATATCTCTTAGGCCTAATTTCAGCGGAATTTTGGATCACGAAGAATCATTATTAGACATTTTTGTCTGCATTCCCTCACAGAAAAAAAAAATCCCTTTTATTGAATTTTTGAATCCCTGCCTGAGGGTGACCCTTGAAAAAGTCTTCAGGCCGAATTCTTTTTTTATATGCCTTTTTTATTTGGTTTATTTGATTTTCCCATTAACTTGATTTAAATACTTTTATATATATATATAAGATTATTTCTGAATCAAAACTAAGAAAGATACAATTATATTTAGAGAGCGCTAATGCTGCTTCTACTAAAACACATATGAACTTAACCAAATTAGTAAAAAGTTAATACTAATTTTGTTTATTAATTTGGTTATATAAATATATATGTATATATAAATATATTAAATCTCTAATAAACAGGGATTCATCAAAATCTTGAATTTTCAATAATTACAGTATCTCTTTTTCATGAAGTTGAAAAAAAATAATATTTATATACAGGTGGTTATAATTAAAGTTCCACTTTGAAATGATCATAAAAGAAAACTACAGGACCAAATGTTATCAAACTTGGTAATGGTTTAAAAAAGGTCGTAAAAATTTCTTTGTCGCCAAAAAAAAAAAAAAAAAAATTTAAAAACTTACCATTAGGGGGGAATGGGGGAATGACGCTGTATGGAATATTGTTAAGCAAAATAGGACAAAATGTGTTTAATCGTTTCTGAAACGGGTTACAAAGCATGTTCAATGTGACGTCCACCATTTTTTGAAAGCAAGTTAAATCGCATTACTGCATTCACAACAGTAGCTCATAGCAAATCAGATGGAGTGTTACGCACATGTCGGTAGACCGCATCTTTCAGTTCCCCCAAATTGTTCAGATTATCACCATAAACAGTGCTGTTGAGATAACACACACTGAACATGTTTTGTAACACGTTTCAGAAACGATTGAACATATTTGAAGCTGTTGTCGTCATGTCGTATTTTGTTTAACGACATTGTTTACAGCACCATTTTCCCTCCTGGTGGTAAGTTTTTGAATTTTCTTTTTGGACGGAAAAGAAATTTCCATGACTTTCTTTAAACTATTGTCAAGTTTGATAATATTTGGTTTAGTAGTTTTCTTTTTATGACCATTTCAAAGTGGAAATTTAATTATAACTACCCTATTCTTCAATTTTTTATTAATAAAATATTATATTTTTTATGTATTATTAGTAAAACATTATATTATTATTATTAAAACATTTTATTATTTATATTATTAAAGTATTGTAATATTCTTGATATAGTTTATTTACAATATTTGCTAGAAGTTATATGCATTAAATCCTTATCAGCAAATTAATATTGAAAAAGCATTCTTTAAATCTTTCATATGCATGAATCTACTTCAGATGTATTACTTTCCTATCAATAGTTTTGATATGAAAAATTATTATAATAATTATTAATATTCCCTTGTAGAAATTTAAAAAAAAAATCTTCTCGACAAAATTTTGTGGGAATTTTATTTAGTTTACAACTTAACATTTTAAAGAACTAGACTTGTACCACTTAATCCTTAACTCATTGATTTATCGATTTTCAAATGAATGTTATCTTTTTTTCTTCGTCGCTAATTCTGTAATCACTACACGATGTGCAACTACTTTAATATTTTAGAAAAATTTATTCCATTATTCGTAGTTTATCATCACGCTAGATTATGAATTTTAAACTCTCAGGTTAAGCGATTTGTTTGCTCAGACGTTAGAATAATAATAATGCTATAAAATATAGATAATAATGGGTTTAAGAATCGCTTCGTAAAGTTTGTGCCGAGATAAGGCACTGGATTATTTGTCTTACGAATAATTAACATACGCTGTACCATTTAAATGAAAAATTGAAAAATTTACGGGAGTTAAGGAAAACAAATGGCAAACGATTAAAGTTTGCTTTTACGGGAAATTAAAATTAATTTTTCTAATTTTCTGGTAGATTCGAGAAAAAAATCAGATAATAAATTATTTATGAAGAGAAGCTTTTTCCTTGTTAGCTCATTTATTTAAAATTCATTTTGTATATTAGAAGATATTCATCTTTTTAATGTTTTTCTCCTGTGTAATTTATATAATTAAGGAATGAATGTAATTACCGCATATGAAACAAATCAAATTGTTTAAACGTAGTAATTTGTTTTAAAAATTTATTTCCTGTTTATTATTTAATGATTTCTAGAGGATAAAAGTATCTGTCTCTGTCCGTTTTAATTAGCCGCTAACCCATAATGCACCTGAGTTTATTTATTGTATATGTAAGCAAAATTAAAATAAATTCAATTTTATATTGTACAATTTTCGAATTCTTATTTTATCCTCTTAAAATGTTTCTTAACTCAACTCTAATTAAAATAGTAATTAATTAATATTAATTACTATTTTGGCTAAGTAACATTTTTTCTAATTCTTTGGCTTATATATATATATATATATATATATATGTGTGTGTGTGTGTGTGTGTGTGTGTGTGTGTGTGTGTGTGTGTGTGTGTGTGTGTGTGTGTGTGTGTGTGTGCGCGCAACATAATATTAAAAAAAATTGTTAATAAAATAATTTAGAAAATTTATTTAATATTAGCGGAAAATTGTATAAAAATGAAATTTATATCTGTTTAAAGTGTCTTTTTTTAATTTAAGATGGTCTAAAAACAATTTTTATCCGATGATACCAAAGTTTTGGCGGAAATCTATCTATCCCCTTTTTATTAATAATTATTAACAGTGTCATTAATACTTCTAGTTTCTAAGAAATACGTTCGCCAAATTGCATTTTATTTCGTCGATTAATGTAGAATTGTAAAAGGTTTAAAGAAACTAATGGTCATTTAATTTTATATAGATATTAATGACGATCCCAGTAGGAGACATCTGACCAGCACGATGAACTAGTGGCCACGATATATCGGTCAGATCAAACATTCTTACGTCAAACTAGGGTTGGAGTTACAATAAGAAACAAGTATTGCAATACATGCGCCAACAATAACATTCAAAAGTATTTTCTGATGTTATGATAAAATTCAAACCGTTTTCATTAATTCATCAAATATTTAATCACGTAATTTTCTTCAATTGTTGAAAGCTAAAGAAAGGCAGATTATGATAATTCCGATGCTGGAATTAGCAGATTTGTTCTGATTTGATTAGCATTTCTGATTCCCCTAAGGAATCAGAAAGCAAAGTGACATTTACCGCAAAAGGCAAAATATAATTTGAAATAGATAATCCGAACACTTAAATTTTAATGGAACTATGACGTCATGAGATTCAAATCCATTAGGAAGATTCATAAACTATATATACCGAGCAAGGTAAAAGGCTATTTAAATAACAAGACTTTAATGTCTGTTGCAATTTTATACCTACAAATACTTTAATGAGGGAATCATGAATATTAAATCACGTATAAAATAATTAGTTGAAGTAAGGGACACCCAATGATTCCGGAAAGCCAATTCATCACCAAAGGGTAGAAAAGAACTAATTTACCAATTATTAATAATCACAACTTTCGGCAATAGTTGATTACTAATTGTGTTACATTAATACAACTTTTTTCATGTCAACATCAGCGAATATTCTAGAAGTCAATAAAATATTAATAAATACCAAAGCAATAAATTATCCCCATAGGTATAGAAAGTATCTCACTACCTACAAATGTTGTTGTTTCTCATGGCACTTGCCATGGACAAGCCCGCTGTTACGAAGACAGCGATTTAAGCCGGTGGAAGAGCGTCTCTTGTTTTTATAGTAGCGCCAAATAGGGCCAAGAGTACGACTTTGCTACTCACGCATTACTCATTCGTTTGCACAACCCCTTTTTACAGGAGGGCACATTCACACTTCTCACAGATAAAACAACGGAAGAACAACCATGCCCAAAACCAGGATTCGAACCCAGGACGCCCAGATCACGGGGAAGAAGCGCTACCCCTATGCGAGGACGTCGGCAGCTATAAATGTAAAAACAAATGGAGATCTAATGTAAAACCAGTGGCACATGAGCACATGAAAATAAGAATATTGTGGTTTATTATTTTCTCATATATCGAATTAGAGAAAAATTAATTTTTTTTTTTTCATTCTGTCTGCCTGCCTGTGAAAGAGATAACTCAAAAACACTTTGATCTAGAAGGATGAAATTTGTTATATGAACTTACTACCAAATCTGTAAACGTTCAACAAACTTGGAACGAAATTCATTCTTAGCTTATCAATTGCAAATCAAGTCAATAACTATAAAACACAAAGAACTAGGTAAAAAAAAAATGGTACACAATTTCAGCCTTTAATATGTAGATCCTTATTAAATTTGGAAGAGAATTAGGCAATGGGTTGACTATCTGTCGGTCAGTAAACATAATAGCTCATAAAGTCAATAACTTAAATTAAAGAAATTCTGCATATAATGTTGTGATTACAACTCTAAATCCGGTCAGAAAAAAGACATTCAAAATCCATGTTCGTATAAAAAATTCAATAAAAGATCTGACCAGGCAAAGATCTATATTTCCTAATTATTGTTCGCCACTATCATCTAAATATTCGCGATCTTAACCAATGTCCACAATTTAAGAGGAAAGGAAGGTTATAGGATTTTTATTCGATAGATGCAAGAAAGTTTTGGGGAGACAACTCTCCTTCAGGTTTCAATGGAAATAAAAAGCACTTCTTAATGGTAATGTAGAAAAAAAAATGCTTTGATCATTTCATCAAAATTTGTTTTTCTTAGGTTTTATTTCTGAAAAGTAACTGACTTTATTTTTCCCATTTTATTTTGAAAATCCTATTCTGATTGGTTAAATCTTCAATATCATATTTTTTTAACTTAAATTGTAATAAAGTCTGTCTAAAGCTCATGAATTTTTCTTTTTCAAATTTACAAATTTTTCAGACAAAACAATTATTTTTAGAATTAATATACAAATAAATTGAAAACGAATATGAAATATTTCTTCAATTTATGTCTTGCTTAAATCGATAGCTTTTGCAGTTTATTGTTGTACAGCGCCATCTATCGTATGTGAGGAGATTTACATCCTTTCATAGATGACTTGGTTTCATAGTAATTCCAGTAGACCACTTAACTATTTATACGCTGTTCTATGAAAGTTTCCATTTCTCTTCCACTATGTCGGATTTTAAAAGCATTTTAATATATATCTGAGTTTATCGTTTGAAATAATAAATCAATAACATGGAATGATATGATTTTTTAATATTTTTAGTTAGATATATTTGGAAAATAGATACTATATTAACAACTTTTAGAATTTTATTGATATAGAAAGCTTTTTTACTTAATATAAAAAAACAAAGATCTGATATATAGAATTAAAACAGATGGTATATCAAACAAATATACTTTGTCAGTTTCATAAGGAAAAAAAAAAAACTTAGCTGAAAAAAGTTTAAATTACATATACAATTAATTTTTCTATGAAAATTAAAACTATTAAAAACCAGGCCATGATTCGTTTTCATTTCAAATTTTATGGATACTTTCAACAAATATATGCTTGTACATATTTCAGCATTGAACTGCTTCAAAACCTGATGCCATCATTAAAAAGTATGAATAGCTACTTTAAATAAAACAAATTTTCGTCGATTGTAATATTTTTGCAAAATTATTTTCCATATTTATTTCATTTGCAATAAAATTTAACTTATTTTTAAATTTGAGCTTTTGTCAATGCGATGGCAACTCGTTGATAAAAGAAAAAAAAATTTCCATGCACGCGTAACGTTCTATTGCAGGTTAAATTTTATTTTTATTTCGTGCCAGATAAATTGCTGATAAATAGATTAAATTATTTTTTTTAATCAATAAAATAAAAATTTATTTTGTTGGATAAAACATTAGTATCATTAAAAAAATAATTTTTTGATCTTCAATATTGTTATATTTATGTTTGTAATTCAAAATTTTAAGTGAATGGCAACATTGTTATAATTTTTTTAGTTTAATAAAAGTGGCAACGCTGCTGTAATATTCCAAAAAAAAAAAGATATAAAAGATTTAAAAAAAATACTTGTTAGCTTCTTGCTTTTGTTAAGAATATCGATTTTATTTTGTAGAATCTTTTGATCAAAAATCGAACGCCAAAACAACATTACAAAATCAAACTTCTTTTAAAAATACCTTCAAATGTTTTTTATAATGGATTGCTATATAAAATTTACTAATAAGGATTAATTAAAATTTTAAAAAAAGCCTTAAAATGCTCTGTTATTAGTATATTAAGCAGAAAGTAAACATTTAATCAAAAACGTGGGTGTCAAAAGAAGATCACAATGTTTTAATAGTTGATAGAAATACTCTAAATTAAAAGGAGTTTCAATCGGAACTTTCTGTTAAAAATTATTGTATATAATTTGATATTTGATATTGATATTGTTTTAAGTATCCAATGGTTTTGCGAATTTTATTTTGTCTTCCATTAGTAAAAAAAGATACTTTCTATTCCTCTAAAATGATTAAGAGTTTTTAATTATTTTTTTACATTTTTACAGTCTATGTATTTTATAATTCATTTTAATAAATATTTTTGTATCTTTAAAGAAATTTCCTCCAAAATTTTCTCCACGGTACTTCTTTTTTATGAGAAAAAAATGTAATTAAAATATCGATTAACTGGTGATTTATCTACGTAAATGTTAAAATAATGTATTGTCATAAGAAAAACACATTTGTTAAGTACGAAATTCTAGTGCATAAGGAAGAGAGTGTAGATAAAGAGACAAAATTCGGATTTTATAAATATGAAATACTTTTGTATTAAATAATGTTAAAAGCAACATATCATTTCCTTCATCGAGCTCCTACCATAAAATGGAATATAATAATAAATAATAATGGAATAATAAGTTCCATAGATGGAATTTCTTCCATAAAATGAAATATAATAATAAATAATAATGGAATAATAAGTTCCTTAGATGGAATTTCTTTCTTAAAATGGAATATAGTAACTTCGAATCTTTGTTAAAAATAATGCTATATATTGAAATATTTTAAAAGAAATTTAAGAACTATAAATAGTTTTTCCGTATTTAAAATGCATGCTAAAATACAAATCTAAACAGAAATCTCGCTTTGTTTTCCATGGGAAATTAATTGTGGCTTAAGCTTTTCCAATATTTTCTCCGGCCCACTTACAAGAAGTAAGTCGATTTAATGAAGTTCTTACAATTTGCCACCAAACGCATTAAGACTTTGAAAGAAAGTTGCGGGACTATTAGAATGGATTCCTCCTTCGCTGCGTGATTCACAGGAAAGAGAAGCAGAATGGAGGGGAAAAAATACAAAAAGAATCCCAAAGAAGGAGTTAGCAAAAGAAATTCCGGTGCCTTACTCTTTGCATTTTTCAAGAGCAATAAGTCTCAAAGAAGTCTTATCCCTAAGAATGTTTATTTCTTTTTGACGTTCGAATTCTCTCTCTTTCGAATGTTCTGGAGAGTGAAGAACCCTTTTGAAGGGTCGACTCTCGAGATATTCTGAACTTGCGAACGTTTCATAAACACGAATTGGAGAGATTCTTTTTTTCCCTCTTATTCCCCTTCTCCAAAACATCTTTTGTGTTTCGGTCACTCTTTTTTTGTTCGTTTTTCCTGATGTCTTCTGACGAATACCGAAACCAAATGTAGCGTCAGAGAAGTTCAATATTAAAGCACCAGACATGAAAAGACTTTTCATTTTGAAGAATCCCATGGGGTATAAAAATATGTATCTGTATATTGCTGTACTAGAACCTACATACTGTATTCGTTATTGAAAAATTGCAACAAAAGTGTACATTAAATTTAATTGTTAAGTGAATTCATTAACGACAAAGCGCCTTTAGCGACCAAGTTGCTCACCAAGGTTAATAGTTGTTAAAAATTTCAACTAAAAATTTTGTGTAGTGGTCTTTATAGCTTCCTCGATGAAATATTTATAAATTTTTAATATTTATAGCGCCATATAACTTAATCTATTTCAAACTCTTTATTCCATTCTGTTCATTATACCATGCATTTCCTTAATTTTGTTTTGTTTTGTACATAT
>JAPMOR010055219.1:568031-586282 GCA_026543865.1 Argiope aurantia | reverse complement strand
ATATATATTATTTTGTTTGAAGACATAGATAAGACATTTTACATTTTAAAATTAATTTTAATATCCATTCCGGGAAAGCATAATTATTTACAAAAAGGCGCGGACAAGGCAACGTCCGCTACACAAAAGCAGAAGTCGGGAAGAAGAGAGAAATAAATTATCCCTCGTCTTATATAACCTGAGATTTTGACAGGAAAAATATTTCTTTACAGTGCTAATATATTATTAAGATTCTGATAGGGACTTCTGACGCATGTCAATCACATTTAAAGGAAACATAGGGATCTTTTAAAAAGAATGTGCTTACTGGACATTTGTCTATCCTTTTTTGCGAAGCGTGGGAATGTGAGGTTTTTAGCCGATCAGCAATTTTACAAAGCTATTCTTGAATCAATTAAGTAGAGACAGTGGAATTAGATCACGAAATAAGAGAATATTTTAGAAAGAAGTTACTATGGGCTAAATTAAGATAAAATCTTGGAAATTAATTGAATTGAAATTAAAGTTAAAATATCATTACACGCACACACACACATATATATATATCACAAGAAGCAACATTAGTATTTGAAATAAAAGGTTATTTAAAAAGGGTTCACCGTTTTTTAATCTTGAAATTAAACTGTAATTGTAAATGCAAGAAATATTATCAAAACTTTAGCATATATTGATTGATAAACACTCCCCACTGAAAAATAAGCCAAACAGACTGATGCCATACCTTGATCACCAACAATGCGATTGAAGTAAAACTCAAAACCGATTTGAGTTTAACTTCAGTTATAAAATAGACACATACTGGTGCAATATACACTTAAGATATTTTTAAACCATCGCGAGTTTTCTTTCCCGATCCGAAAGAAAACTCCCGATCAGGAACCGAAACTTTCCGGCATACACTTTAATCCAGGTCTGATCCCCCCTACTGCACAAAAAATTATGGACTTTAGGTATGGCCCGCAAATGTCTTTCATGGCATTAGCATACAATTATTACGAAATTTAGATCTTTGGCGCGAATACAACATATTTACTGGATCTATTTGGCAATTTTTTTAACGAGCGAACAAAGCCAAAATTTGTGCCAAAACAACAGATATAGTCAGATGATAAAGTAACAAACTGCACAGATTTAAGTCATTCCATCTTTGAGTTATTATATTTACAGGTATCCTAAAGTACAGATGAAAAGACAGCCAAACGATAGAAAATTTAATAATAATCTATATTTCAGATGCTAAATCTGTGTAACAAATTTAATTACTTAGCTCTTTGAATTTTTGGAGTTATCAAGCATATTTGTAATCAATCAGGCAGACAGATAGACGTCCTGCGAATAGATCTCGTTCAACATTTGACAAAAATACATAAATTTGTTCATTTGTATGTACTAAATTCCATCAATCTAACACAAATCGTTTTCGAACTATCGTGCTCACAAATAGAGTGCCGAAAATGTGTTTTTCGAATGTAAGGAGATTTGAAATAATGATATTCATCAAAACCTCGAGTTAGAAATGTTTCAAGGTTTTAATATTTCTCTATACTTTGTATATGACAAAGTAAAAAAATCCTTTATTCAAATTATGTATTTGTTACTTTCGTAAAGTATCTTGATCTAATTGACCAGATTTAATTAGAGAAGTCTTCCAAAAGTATCAAAATGTATCTTTTTTTGAAATACTATTAAAATTGAAATTCTTGCGGCTAGTCTGTTCAGAAGCGATTAGTATTGTAAAAAATAATACACAAAAAATACATTAAAATTGAAATTCTTGAGAAACAGCTTTATATCAAAATAATAATTTTTTAAGTAGTAAATTAATCATCAGGCTTCTTAGTTGCATGCAAGAAATTTATCGGTATATATATATGTATGTGTGTGTGTGTGTGTGTGTGTAATGATATTTTAATTAATTTCAATTTAATTAATTTTCAAGATTTTATATTAATTTAGCCCATAGTAACTTTATTCTAAAATATTCTTTTATTTCGTGATCCAATTCCACTGTCTCTACTTAATTAATTCAAGAGAAGCTTTGTTAAATTGCAGAATCAGCTAAAAGTCTTAACTTTCCCACACACCGCGTGAGGAGGCAAAATACCGCTGATGAGGCAAATTCTTTTTTAAAATCTCCCTGTGTCTCCCCTGCCTTCTCCGCGCGTGTAACGAAAATCCCTATCGAAATCTCGTAATATATTAGCACTATAAGAAATTTTTCCCTATCAAAATCATAGGTTATATAAGACCAGGGATAAAATGTCCAAGGGCTTTTTCCTCATTCCTTTTCTGTGTCGTTCTGTGTGCTCATCACTTGCACATATGCCTGCTTCTTAAAAATGAAATAAAACGACGTCGCGAAATAGCAAGTCTCTTCACTGTCTTCAAACTGCATTCTGCTTCACATAAAATAATGCTTAATTATATATATATACACACACACACACACACACACACACACACACACACACACACATATATATTTACTTTCTGGTATACAAAATAAAGAAAAAAGGTATTGATTATCGTAAAAAAATTCGAATTTTAAATTCTGACGTATCTTCACGTTTCTGATCTCCCAGAAAAACACAATTTTAAAATTATATCTGTCTGTGAACATAACTTAAAAACTGCTTTGAGTTAGACATCAGATAATTACTGCATGAGGTTTACACCAAATTTAGATTTTCGTCAAATTTTGAACAAAATCCAGTCAGTGGAAGTCTATCTGCTCGACTGTCCAAATATAAATTAAAACAATAACTTCAAACAGAGAACAGTACGGTGATTAAAATTTGGGACACAGTTAAAATAATGATTCTTAATTTGAAACCAAATCCGTGGAGATCTGTATTTTGTCTGGTTTAAATTTTAATCAATCGAGAAAAAGGTGAACCACATGGCAGCGATTAAACGCCAAAAACAAAATCGCCAAAAGGCAATATTCATAACTATCGCTCGCCAACGACATGAAATTAATTCTAAAGTTCCGTGTATTATTATTATTATTATTATATTATGGAGCATATAGTTCTTATGTATGGAACTCTGATAGTATAAATCTGAATACAATTTTACGTGGAGAGAGGTATATGCCACCCTTTTTCACAGAATATGCGAGAAAAGTTTACGAAGACCACTCCCGCTGATTACAGTTAAGGACGCTGAAGAAAATAAATGATGCTAAAGCAGATGATCCTTTTTGAGATCCACGTGGCAACGTAAAAGCGGAATCACCATCGAATAATAGCTAATAGGAGGGGGGGGGGGATGATTAGAAATAAATTAGAATAGAAAAGGAGGGACATGCTTGAAAAGAAGGGGAGGGGGGAGATTAGACAGTTGGCCATACTCGGAACTTGATCAGCATCTGGTATTCCAGTCGCCGCTGAAAGAACCCAAAGGAATGAATCTGTTGTTTCGGATTTCACTTATTACTTAATGAATGAATTTTGATATCTTTTAGAACTGATCACGGTGCAGTCCGCACTTGCTCATTTTTTACTTATTGATAAATTTTCTACTTTCTTTTATTATTATTAATATTATTATTATTACACTCTCATTATTACGAGGGTTGGGTTAAGGTGGTTTGGTTTTACTGGTACAAATACAGTATGTTGGCCATACTGCACAAGACTAAATGTCTGGTGCAATATGGCCAGAAAAATTGCACCAAACATATAGCACAACATATGGCATATTCCTATGTAAATTCTATAATATCATTAACAGCTAAATAAAGTGAAAATTAGGAAAATAATCTACAAAGTATACAAAAAAGTATTTTAGTTTCAAAATAAATAAGTAAATAAAATTTGAACTCGAGATTTTGACCAGTCCACACGTTTCAATCACCCCACCCACCCCTCGAGTCCAAAAAACATCTTTTTGGAATTATGTCTCTACGTCCATTCATCCATATGAATATGTACTTGAAAAATTAAATAAAAAGTTTTGGAACTAAATGGATGAAATTTGGTATATGGATTGTAAAAAGGGGGTTGTGCAAGCGAATGTGACGCATGAAGTAGCTAAGTCGTTCTCTTGAGCTAGTTGGCGCTACTGGAAAAACAAGAGATGATCCCTCGGCTAAAATCTCTGACAGATAACTGTCAGCGGGTTTGTAAAGTGCCATAAGTCACAACACACAGCAACGAAATATTGATTTTAATCTCAAAATCAAATACATCATTTCATTTGTCTTGTTAGAAGTGTTTTTTAATGCATTTGAGTATACATTTTTTTTTTTTTTTTTTTTTTTTTGTACACACGAATTGATTAAACAATAAACACGGCTTGTTCACAAATTGAATGTAAAATTTGAAACAAATGCATATATACCCTTTTGGTTTAAAGTTCACATACTAAAATCCACTCTTCTATATTGTTATTTTATAGGATTATTGTATTCATATATGCAGATTTAACACAAAATTTGAATTTTTTTATTCAAATAATAAGCCTATGTCGATAAATGGTAAGAATATGTCGATAAAACTAGAATGTGATAAATCATCAATCTAGCATGATGAATTTTTGAATTATTATGTTCATATGTAAACAGATCGTCAAAAAAGAATAGGCTTTTCTTTATATATCTATAAGTCTTGTATAAAGACTAACACCATTCTCATCTTTCTAGCTTGCTATGTTGCTATTCTTTATAGTTATTGTTTTGATAAACAGATAGAAAATTCTTGAAGTCGAAAGATCACAAATTCTCGAAATCGAAAGATTACAAATTCTTAAAATCGAAAGATTATAATTATTTTTCTTTTGCACTTCATTTAGGAAACTTAAAAGGAATTATTAATTTGTATAGCAAAGCCAAACGGCAACATTAAATATATTGCTCATATTACATGAAAACTTTTCTCTTTAACTTATAATCATCTAACAGCTGAATTATGTTTTAAAGAATTGTTTATTTAAGTAGATTCCTATAGGAAGACTATCTATAGCAATGGTTCTCATGACAAGACTTCAGTGAAATTTCTTCAGTTCTTCACCGATCAAGGTCCTTAGAACCAAAACCACCCTTCATTCAAAAGTTATACGCATATAATGCTTTGCTCATGTTATCTTGTGAACAGAATAACTAGAGTAATTTTGTTTGGATTTTAATTGGCCTGGAATATGTGGTTAGAAAAGTAAAAATCGTTCGTAAATGGCTCATCTAGCTCAGAGGTGGAAATGGTAGGAACTTGAAGTATTCTTTTCGCTATAACTTTCTTAATACTGAAGATAAAAAAAATAAATCCAATTAACAAAATTAGCAACTCGTTAAGACGAACAACTTTTGTATTTAAAGTTTTTCGATAGCTGTAATATGTTAGAAGTTAGGGACTGAAAAGTAACTTCTAAGCCATAATTTTGAATGTTTCTAATACCACCAATTTAATTGCCAGATAGTAATTCGGATTTGAATGAATCTATCTTTACCTTCTAGCTTGCCTAGAGGAATTTTTTTTTGTAATTATTTTGGAAATAATAGTGAAAAACTTTACTGTAAATAAAATATTCATGAAACGTGTTCAAGTTATCTCTAAAATCAATGCTGCATGCACAAAACAAATTACTTTTGAAAAACAGCAAAGCTACATAAATAATCAATTCGCCGTTTCACAAATCGAAGTCGTCGAAACAGGGTTATTTTCCTACGAATGAGGGACGATAATTTTATGTATATTTAAAAAACGGAAATTTGTCTCAAATGAAAGTAAAACTTTCACTAAATGAAATATAATTAATCACCATTAAACACGCAATCATTATCAAGTCTTAGTTTATGAAGTAGTTCGATGTACGACCTCGCACTTTTAGTTTCATTACATAAATAATATAACAAAGAGGATCATGTCCTTTGATTGAATTATGAAAGTTTTATGCATATGCAACATATTAAGGAAATGTTTTTTAGAAAGGAATCCAGAATAAAATGATGAAATGACGTAATTAATGAAGAATATCAATCAAAATACTTTTGATGGTGAACAAAAGAAAAAGCCATGCAACTCATGAATTAATATGGTAAAAAATAATCACCAATTATGACATAATGAAAGTACTTAAAAAAAGAAACAAATCAATTAGCTATCGATGAAAAAAGAATTGTCGTACGTATTAAAATTCAAACATTCTTGCCGCTCTCAAAACCTTGCACGTGTTCAACAAGTCTTAAAACACAACCGCATCAAAGCGCTCGCTTTGAAAAGTTGACGCACCAGATAAGCATCGAGTCAAGATTGATCGTCTTTTAGAACTGATGCCACACATTGAAGTACAATTTGAATACGAAATTAATAAAGCGAAAAAAGAACAAATATATCATGCATCGACGAGAGTTGGCTGTCGCCCCAAGAGAACCTGTCCTCAAAAAATCGCCAAGAGTTTCGGATGTGAATGAACTTTTAAGTTCACTTAATTGCTATTGAGAAACGAATTAATTTTATGCCGTCTTTGGCGGATTTTTTTTTCCTTCCATTTATTTATTTTCCCGCCAAGTGGTTATGACAGCAAATGACCCGGTCGGCAGAAAAAGGCGCGATCAAAAATGTTGTTTTTCCTGTAGTTATGGTTAGATGCTAGTTAGATAATGTGACCGCAGGTGTGACGTCTGGGAAAGTTGCGGTCTTTTTGGTTTTATTAATCATGCAATTTTTCTTCCTTTGCCGCGTCTTTTTTTGTTTGTGTTTTTTTAAATTGTCCTTTTCTCCTGTAGGGATGTTATGAAGCCATATTTCTTTCGGAAAGGAACAGAAAGAAGAATGGGAAAAAACGCGCTTTGGTGCAATGTTCGACGGGTTAAAGGACACGATAATGTATCCGAAGTGCGAATGAATTCTGTATATTGTATCTGTTTTGGACACCGACAGTTGAACAGGTTTCAAAGCAGAAAGAATAATTTTCAGACTTACTATGCTTTTTTCAGATGCATGAGTAAAATGTATACTTTTTATTGCAATTTTTTTTTATGGCGTAAATGTTATGTTGCTTTTTATTGCTTTTCTTCTGGCACAAAACGGAGCAAAATTATAAATATAAGTACTCGATTGAAATTATTTGATCTTAAAACGAAGCTTTATAAGACATGAAATGAATTTATTTAAGACCGAATTTGTTTATTTATTTATTTTTCGCTTAGAGGAAAAAATTGAAGAATTCAATCCAAAAAGACAATGTACGATATTTCCACGATATTATTAGATATTCTGAATGCCATACAATATTGTGATTGGACAATCTGTATTAACAGGCACAGTACTTTAAAAAATCTATTAAATGTCTTAAGAAAATTTCAAATGACATACAGTAAATTCTCAATTATCTAGTACTTTAAAAACAATTAAAATTTTATAAACCGCGATTGTTAACCCTAAGAATTTGTTTAAAAATTTAAAAACTAAAAAAGTTCATTTTTAACACACACACACACACAAATTTATTACTTTTCATTAAAATGCAAATTTACAACTTGTAAGAACAAAATTTACTGTTTATTAAGTCATACATTTATAGAATTCCTCTTCTAGAGATAAAAAAGAACTCAAAAGCATTCTGTTGTTGATTTATGGTTCATGGAAAATCGGAAAATTTACTGCGTTTGAAAAAAAAAACTGTTTTGAAAACTGCGTTTAAAAAAGTCTTGTAGGAAGAAAAGATGATTAAATATAAACAATGGCTTGTATAAGAATATTTCAGGCCTTTCCCTTATTCTTTATGTTTAAACAGATCAAAGAAATGAAAAAAAAAATAAAAGGATGCAATATTTTCTCTTAATAAGAAATGTGAATCTTATCTTGGGAATGTTTGCTCCATAGAAGATGAAAATTATGGCTAAATTTATTAGTTAAAATGAATTAATTATTTTAAGTTGAAGTAAGTTTGTGACTTAGCCTAATTTATTTTAAGCTGCAATTAAATTAAGTTATGTTAAGCTTAAATTTAGCAATTTTACAATCTGATAATTTTTATTGTTTCTTGCAAAAAAGACATGCTTTCAGCTAGGTAACTATTTTTGTTATTATTTACCATTTCCACAGAATTTCAACATGTAGGCTAAATTTAAACACCATACAGCAGTTAGTTTATTGACTACTAAATCCAAATTACAAGATTTAATCATTTGGGTGTTTTTCATTTATGATTCTTTTATTGTTAATTGCTAATAAAGCCTTATTTCAACTTAAACATTTTGTGTTATTGACTACTAAATCCAAATTACAAGATTTAATCATTTGGGTGTTTTTCATTTATGATTCTTTTATTGTTAATTGCTAATAAAGCCTTATTTCGTTTTCAACTTAAACATTTTGTGTTGGACACGTAAAAGATAAATCTTTAGTTGGTAAAACCTAAAAAATGCATATATAAAATGCAAGCAGAATAACTTCACATTACAATTTATTTTTCTTCAAAATCATTTAATTCTTTAAAAAAATATCACGTGCAATAATGCAGTAAATTTCAAGTTTTTTGCAGTTTTTAATTTTTTTTCTCTCTCTTCAAACAATTCCCATATAAAAATATAACACAAATGCAAAATTCATTAATAAAAATGGGAAACTTTGGGAATAAATAGAAAATTCGTCGCTTTTTAAAAAGGTTTCTCGTATAAAAAGTAAACAAGGAGAATATATTGTAATTGTCGAAAAAAAAATTTTTTTTTTATAATTATATCTATTGCAGGAAATATGATAACTCAAAAACGCTTCGAATTAGAAGGATAAAATTCAGTATATGGACTTTGCACAGAATTTGAAAATTTCTATCAAATGTTGAACGAAATATATTCAGAGGAAGTCTATCTGTATAGCTATTAATATGATTACTACGAAAGAAGAGAGCTGTATGTATAAAATTTGGTACACAGACTCAAAATATAAAGCGTAGATACCTATTAAATTTGGAACCAAGGGATTGATCCTCTGTCGGTCTGTACTTTAATAAGCATATAAACATGATATCTCAAATACACAGATTTTTATATCTGAATTTGAATTTTGGTATATGATTTTGTGGTTACAATAGTAATTCAGCGCCAAATTTTGACTTTAATCAATAGGAGAAAAGGTGAACAAAACATACATTAGTGTAATCTAATGCCTTTTGAATAATTGAATGTCAATTATCAATCGCTAAAAACGTCTTTCTAATACACAGTGTGGTGAAAGCTTATAAACCAGTTAACAGCTACGCTACCCGAGCAATTGCTTTTGTATCGTGGTCATGTTACTCGGTTGCGAACCACTAGGTCCCAGGTTCTATCCTCGCTCATCACAATCCGTGACAACGGTTTCATAGTTATTGTTTGCTAACCTACTGAGGCTAATAATACATAGGTGAATACATTAAAATACTTCAGTGACTTACGACTTACGAACAATACATTGGTAAGTATGCAAAAAAAAAAAGGTACACCAATTGAGCTGATTCAAAACTGAGTCAAAAGTAAGTCCAAAAACTAATCAAGTCGTTCATCGAATTAGAAAATCTCGTCATTTTTGCTGACTAATAATGTTTAGGGAATTTTGGATTCATGTATTAAGGAGCAGACATTCAATGAGATTAAAGAGCTGAGTAAGGAAATGGCTGTTATAGATACAAACACGTCAGATTTATATCCGCCAGAACAGTAAATGATACCTGCAAGTTTGACTGAAGACCTCGACTCACTTGAAAAACTCCCTCAAATTTTAACGACTATTGACTTTAATAGGTTGCCTTTCCTAGCTACAAGGCAAGTACTAATTAACAATGTATTGATTTGCTACCAGTTAATATAACTGATGTTATTTGGAATTAAAATGATTTATATTTTTGATGGAAAAGCTACAAACATCTGATTACATACATAATTATTTTCCAAGTCATATGTATTGAAATGAAAGATAATTTTAAGAAAACAGTGGTGGAGTAATCCAAAGTAATCAGTTATAAACTTTCTTATTTTGCAATCTTATGTGTTAAATTTTCTAAAAGTTTAATAAAAAATAAAAGAAAATTTGCACAAAAATAAAATTGGTATCGTTAAAAAAAATCGGTTTGGTGTGAATTATTTTTCAAATAATTTTCGCCTAGGCTTCTGAGAAAAAAGGCAAAATATTTTTTGAATTTGATAAACTGAAAGCGCTGCTGTCAGCGGACATCTGTTTGAAAAAATAATACCACTTTTTAAAGCTATTAATTTATGCCTACCTTTAGGCATTGGGCGAAATTATCACTTTGAAAAAAAATGAAAACCTAGCAAAAGATATGCATTAAAATAAATCAGAAACTTCACAAAAAAAAATAGTTGTAGAGTAGTTCAAAGTTAAAATTAGTTTTATTACCTTTGTAAAAACGCGATAATAAAGAAATATATAGAAGAAACTAAATTAACATCATTGAAACGTTAAAGTGTTGAATTTTATAGTGGTTTAAAAATATTTCTTCTGGGATAATTTTCTAGGAAAGCAGTGGCCTGATGGTGAGGTCTCAGCTTCCGAACCGGAGGTTCGAGACCGATTCCACGAAAGAACCATCTTATAAGCGGGTCTGGTGGACGTTAAATCCGTCGGGGCCAAACGACCCTGGTGTGATGCAGAAGTTTGGAGAGAGTGGGGTTGCCAGCTCAGGTGCCCTCCTCATCATCTGAATGCGGTTCAAAATTACGAAATCCGTCCCAAAATATCCCTAGAGTTGCTTTAAAACAGGTCATTAATGTAACAAAACAAAACAAACATCTGGAATAATTTGCCTTGAAGGAAAAAAAGTAGATAGTTGAAATTTGCATTTATTTATAAGTAACATTAGCATCTCATTTTAAAAAGTATAGGAAAAGTATGTGTATAGGAAAAAACATTGAAAATTTAGTTTAATTTCTAATGAATCGAATACTTAATTGATTTTAGAATTTTAAAAAGCTGAAAACATTCTTTCTCTTGTCAGAAATAATAAGAGTGCAACGTTTGTTTGAATTTAACACAGTTGTTAAAAGTAAGAAGTGGAATAAGTATACATACATAGCCACAATGATTTTTATATCTATTAAGTTGAAAAATTCCTTTAAAATATAAAAAAGTTGCTGTACGTCAGAGGATTTTGTTGGATTTTAAGAAGGAATTGATATTGCAATATCTCGTTTCAGGTAATACTTTTATAGTAATGTTTATTATTTTGCACTAATATGTTTGAGCACTATTTTTTATTTGATATTTTTCGTCCAAATCATTGTTTTCCTAATTATTTCCTCTAGCTATTTCAAATTTGCATATATTTATATGCAAAGTTAGCTAGTTGATATTTAAAGGCAAAGTTAGTTAGTTGATATTTATATACAAAGTTAGCTAGTTGAAATTTTCATATATTTATAAACAAAGTTAGAATTTGATTTATGTGATTCTGGATTTATCTACGTTGTTTTTCTAAATTTTCTTATAATAAAAA
This sequence comes from Argiope aurantia, assembly GCA_026543865.1. Classification (NCBI taxonomy): domain Eukaryota; kingdom Metazoa; phylum Arthropoda; class Arachnida; order Araneae; family Araneidae; genus Argiope; species Argiope aurantia. Next base: position 574,852 of record JAPMOR010055219.1, on the reverse strand, counting down.
AGTTTTCAATATTTCATTATTTGAAATTTGCTCTTTGATGAATATTCGTCTATTAGTGCAGTTTGATAGTTTTAACCATTTAACTTTTCCCAGAAAATCCTTTTTTAGATTCATAAAAAATTTATTTAATTAAGAAAAGGTTACAATTTTAGAAACATAAGCATACTGTTAAATTCCGGCTTAATTTGATAGTTTTTTTAATGGTTTACTTTGTTTTCAGATGAAATTTTTTTAAAAGGATGCAAAAACGATAAGACATTTGAATTATTTTAAATTAGTTCAAATGAACATATTATCTAAAAAAAGAAAGAAAATACGTTGCTATTTTAGATACATCAGTGTATTTTTAAATCCTATCTAATTAATAAGAAAGCATAATTAAGTTAATGCAACCGAAAAAAAACTCTTAAAACCATTCCGATGCGTTTCATTTTCTTCTTACCTTTAAATTCATTAAGAAATCAAGTGAAAATATGAAGAAGAAAAGGGAAAAAAAAAATCATCCACGGAAGAAGAGGAAACTGGGGATTTTTTTCCCTTGCTGCGGGACTTAATTACATAATTAAAGGATCTGAAGAGGGGAAAAAAAACCTTTCGGGTTTCATTTTTCAATTCACGGCATCGAAAAGAATGATCAGGGCTCGAACTCCCAGAGCGAAATCTTCCTAAAAAGCACCTGCTCATCGTGTTTTGGTATCTTTTAGGGTTAAAAGAAGCACAAAACGCAATCGCTCATCGACGAATTAATGAGAGTGTTGTGGCGAAATTGTCCCTAAAGAGACATTTAACACCACGTTAATTTGACGCTTCGAGCATTTTTTCCCCCTTCTTTCTTTGTCTTGCTTCCCTCTTATTTTTCTTTTCTAATTTTGGTCCTTTCTTTCCTTTTTTTAAATTGTAGATGAAGAAAAAGAAAATGGTGCACTTGATCAAGCCTTAAATTAAGAAATTAAACACACATTACCTAAAAATACTTCATCGGTGCGATGATTTATCAAAGGCTTCTGACAGAATTTCTTTTTATTCCCATGGAAAAAAGAACAAATTTGTGTCATCAGTTTCACCTGTTTAATTTAGAAAAGAAATTGTAAGATGTTTTGATTGTTGTTTACTTCAGTAAATAGTTCTAATACCACTGAGTGCGTCTTGGTATGTAATTGCCAAAGCGTAATTATACAAACAAAAAGAGTATATTACTCAAAAAAAATCAACGATAAACTGTAGAATATATATTTTTTATAATAATGATGTAATTATATATTTAACGATTTATTAATGATGTTGCGTTGTCTTTAAAAGTCCGATTCATAAATCTTGAGATTGTTTTAATTTATCTAGTATTTAGAGTGTATAATTAACTAAATGAGTTTTTCGTGATGAATGATTAATTTTTTTAAAATTAATCTAGTTACATTTTTGTAATTAATCAATCATACTAAGCGATAAATATGTGTATGAAATGGCACAGATTCCATAAACTTTTTGTTTGCCCGCCAGTTTCAACCAGTCGACCCATTTTTAGATTATATTTTTGCTAATAACGAATACAAATACAGTACACTCCCGACTATCCGACTCGTAACAATTCGCTTTCCATACTATCAAGCTTAGTTTTCTTTTACCGCTGTTAAATAAGAAAGGCAAGGTGTTGCATTGGAAACTTTGCCAAAGCATTGGAAGCGGGCGTCTGATACGATTCTCCTACGTGTCGTGTGCAAAATACAAGTTGTGACAAAGAAAGAGCAGCGTTCTGTTCGTTGTTCATTGTTTCGTCAGTGTGTAACCAACCTCATCTGTCCCCGTTCTTGTTGATTATAACTGCACAGTACGTACAGTATCCGTAAATTGTTCATAGGGTGTGCTAAATGTTTCTTTAAGTGTACCACAGTGAAAATTACAAAATTTATGTTAAAATGTGAACAATTTATATCCTTTAACTTAATTTTTCTCTAATAAATTCTCGCAGTGCAGTGTATAAACATATATAAATTACCAGTACAGAGCTTTCTATTTTAAATCGACACGTTACCGGCAACTGCTTATATTATTCATCAGATCACGGCTGTATTCACATTCTATGCGGCTTGAGATAAATGGAGGGTTTAGTACTCAATAAGAAGTGAGAGAATATGTATTATAACAGTGAGTTTTGGTATAAAAACTTTGTCTTCTGGTACAGGTGGGCAAAAGAAATGAGTTCATAAAATCTCCGGCCTATATAGCTTTTTTGCTATCCGACCTGCCCTTCTGTTGCATTAGGCCAGATACTCAGGAACTGTACTGTATTAAACTTTTTGATGAAGGAAATTAATGATGATGTTGATGATTATTTATGTCTATGTATTAGCTTTTGAAATTTTTTTCTTCATTTTCAACTTCTTGATATATTGCAATTATTTAAAGAGTATAACTTTTTAAATTAAAAACCGTAAAAAATAAAAAATATTTTTTTTTAATAAAAAAGCATCAGAACACATTCGTATAAGTGCGAAGTTATAGAAATATTAAAGAAATGTGGAAATTTAATGACAAAAATAAGGTTTTTTAATGAAAATTTAAAAAAATTTCCTTTTTGAAATATTTATAAGAGAGAAATAGCATTCTTTACAGCAAGAGTTCTTAAGCGTTTAAAGATTCCAATATACTTTTCAGAAATTCAATTTACAGCGATCTACTCTTTGGATGCAGAATCTATAGCTATTCACCCTTTAGATACGGAATCTATAACAATTAACTCTTTGGTACCTGGATTCACTCTCTGGTTTGATTCTCCTTTTAGGTAACGAATCTATAGATACTGAAACAATAGTGATCCACCCTCTAGATACAGAATCTATAACGATCCTCTCTCTAACCGAATCTATAGCTATCCACTCTTTAGATATCGAATCTATTGAGATCCACTCTTTAGATACTGAAACAATAGTGATCCATCCTCTAGATACAGAATCTATAACGATCCTCTCTCTAACCGAACTATAGCTATCCACTCTTTAGAAATAGAATCTATTGAGATCCACCCTCTAGATACTGAATCTATAGAGATTCTCCCTCTAGATACAGAATCTATAACGATCCTCTCTCTAACCGAATCTATATCTATCCACTCTTTAGGTATTGAATCTATTGAGATCCACCCTCTAGATACTGAAACAATAGCAATCCACCCTCTAGATACCGAATCTATAACGATCCTCACTCTAACCGAATCTATAGCTATCCACTCTTTAGGTATAGAATATATTGAGATCCACTCTTTAGATACTGAAACAATAGCGATCCACCCTCTAGATACAGAATCTATAACGATCCTCTCTCTAACCGAATCTATAGCTATCCACTCTTTAAGTATCGAATCTATAGAGATCCACTCTTTAGATACTGAATCTATAGAGATTCTCCCTCTAGATACAGAATCTATTATGGACTACTGAATCTTCGGTTCACTAAATTTTTCCATAAACGGACAGCATATGCTATTGCCAGGAAAGGGTCACAGGGACAAAGGCTATCCAAAAAAGGGTCTCGACCCATAATTTGTGAACTTCTGTTTTACAGTACTGCACTTTTCCTATTTAATTTTGATAATAATCATTACTTTTGTACTTTTTATATAGAAATAGATGCATGTTTTTATATGTTTTTATATGCTTTTTTTTGTTTTCCTTCCTTTTAATCCTTTACATATTTCATAAATCATCATTATAAGTATTGTGGAATCTTAAAATTAATTTAAATTTTAAATTCACATAAGATGCTGCCACATAAATGGAATAAAAATGTCATCTTAATTAATCTATTAACTTATAACCAAAACATGAAAATATCAAATAATATATTTCCATCAGGAACTCAGAACTCAAAGAATGAACAATTTTCCTAAATTCTTTGTGTTAATTTTTTTAAAGCTGAGAAGAAATGGGTAAAAACAAAATCAGTTACATAATTCCATTTTTACAAATCTGAAATAAGTTACATGATTAAAACTAAGAAAATTACATAAAAATAAGCTTGAAAATATCTATACGTTTTTTTATTAAAATTACCATCATTGCCATGAAAACGTTGTTACCACATTTTAAATTCTCCCAAAAGTTTTGCGTTTGAAGAAACTTATTACACACATTTTGAGCTCTTATTAATGTTTATTTAAATATTTTTGGAAAGAAGCGTGGCGAAAATACCAATAATGCAATGAAAATATAATTTATCGAGAAACGAAAATCTTCCAAATGAATTAAATTTTGAAATGCTTATTAAGAAGGAATCCAATCTTTAAATATACACATAAAATGATGGAATAAAAAAGACAAATTATGAAAATAAAACTTTAGTTAAAGTTTTGAAAAAATATGGATGTTTATCGAATGCGCAGAAAGATATAAAGTCAAAACAAATTATTTTTGAAACTTATTGGTGTTTCCTGCTTAACTAAAGAATAATGTCAATATCGGAAAGTCCTTATAATATAAAATACATACATATCGTAAAAATTTTCTGAAAAATTTCAGTGCGCATTTTGTCAATTGACTATTAATTTTGACTCCTAAATATTGCAATAATTATTACCTACTTTGTGTAAAATATGCTGCCATGAAATATAATAAATTATCCATCTTCAAAATATTCAAATGGATTCTGAGAACCACTACAATGAATAATCAGCGAGATCTACAATAATTTCAGCAAAGTGGCTGAATATATTTTTCTAATATGAGATAGTTTATCACGTATATAACATATACTTTTACATCGCATAATTTATGCATTCAACCAATTAATCAGTCTTAAAAATTTGAATCTTAATTAATAATTAATTAAATTATTAATTAAGCTTCAGGAAATCCAAGCAAACTTTTAGTATAAGCATTAAACAGTGAGACCAGGAATAGCATCTATCTGAAAGCTTTAGAATAGTAATAATAATTAATTAATACTCTACATCTTTCAGATTTATATCATTCTTGGTCTTACTGTTTAACGCCGCATGAAAAGATTGCTTAGCATTCCCATTCTATTGGGTTGTTCGGAAAGTAATTTCGGTTTTTTTTTTTTTTTTTTTTTTTTTTTTTTTTTTTGTGGAAATGAAAGACAGTTTTCGTATAATAAACAAATACTTTATAAAATTATATATTGCCAGTTCTGGTCCAACACCTTTTGCCATCTTTCTTGTAGTAGCATCATTCCACGCTCATAAAACTTTTGGTCTTTGCTTCCAAAAAACTGATCGAGGTGGTTTTTGGCCTCCTCATTTGAGGTAAAGGTTTTACTGTCTAAAAAATTTAGCGAACCAGTTCTGGCACTGGTGTACTGTCAACACACCTTCTCCATACACATCGGTCAATTTCTTTCTGGCTCGAACAGCATTTTTACCCTTTCTGTAGTAAAACAGTAAGATATGTCGAAAATGCTGCTTATCGCTCTCCATATTTAAAAGGGCACCAACCAAAAACGACTGCGTAGAATTAATTGGAATTTTTCACACACAAGCCTTGCTACATGAGCTCTCAAAGCATATAAAAATTATACGGCTTAAATGTGAAGTTGGGTGCAAAAAAAATACAATTAAATCCTCTGTCGGGAAAAAACGAAATTACTTTCCGAACAACCCAATAGAACTCGGCAGCATTTGTGACCATGGAAATATAGTTCTAAGATAATACTGGCAATTAATTGATACAAGAAATTAACAATGTCAAAATAATGCAACAAGTAGGTTCTTTGATTTCAGATAAAAAAATCTTTAATTTCGGATTTGATGTAGTACAGTCGGATGATGTGGTATAGTAGATGTCTTAATATCAATTTACACTTTAAAGACAGAATTTCCCTATTTATGAAAATGCTAGATTCAAATTTTCATATAGCAAGATGCTGCATTTACACAATAAAGTTCAAGAAAATAGCATATTTTAATTAATTTTTTTATGGAGATAATTTTTTCGAGTAGATTTTGAACCCATATTAACACTTATATAATGAAGTTAAAAGAGGGGGCAAGATTCTGTGCCTGGGAATACAAAATTCGAAAATAGGGTTGATATATTTAATTGTGCAATTGAAGCCAGTATGATAAAACAAAAATAATTTTATGAAAACTGGCAAACTTATTAACCCTTTGATGCGTAGTGGCTTTGTTTGAGTTCACCTGGCCTTTTATTTTTTCTCAGCCATGTATGTCGCTAAGATTCGTCATAGAGGTTTCAAATGAAACCATCCCCTAATTTGTGTGCAAATGAACGAAAAAATTAATAAATTATCATTTTTATTTCCTTTTTGTCTATTTAATTGAATTCAATCAATTTCTACCTGAAATTCAGTAGTTTTATGTTTGTTCCTCAAAGGATTAGTGAAGAAGGATTAAGTGAAATAAAATTCTTATTCAGTGCGCTCAAGATAAAAAAAAAAAAGATAGTCTTTAAATGCATTTAAAACGGTTTAAAAAATTTGAAAATGCAAAAATATGAGACAAAATTTGGTGAAATACTAAAAGAAATTGTAAAAAAATTTTTAAACAATGTTTGACACAAAAAGACTTTTTGAGACACAAAAGACTCTTTGCTCTTTTTAATAAAAGTGAAAATATCTGGAGAAAGCAAATGCACTTTTAACATTCGCGAAAATGCTCGAATGTGAGATGTGACTAAGCAATGAAAGAAGTCTGTTATTTCCATATAGAAAGGAAGGGTTACTAGCTGTGTTTAAATTAGTTTTTAAAAATTGATTAAATTTAAGTAATATTCATTCTGATTTATAAAATATCGGTATAACTGAAGTAATTAATTTTAAAATGGTATAAAAATAGTTTCTATGCAATGGTA